>CAEGAE010041624.1:0-27972 GCA_903067095.1 Girardinus metallicus
CTTCCGTGACATCACTCTCACATACAAAAGGTGAGTCTATATTTTATTAGTTTATATGTGCAATCTTAGTCTTTTATGTCTGCATGTGAGAACAATTGTATATGTGTGAAATTTAAATAGTATATATGTACAATGTTAATATTTTGTGTGTGTGTGTATTAGTTTTTAGTAGAGTATGAGAGACAAAACGTAGTTTTTGTCCTAAGCGGCCCCTCAGACTCCACCCTGAGGAGTCTGAGGGGCCTGTTTCCTGGTCTGTTTCCTCCCGTTCATTCGTTCATTCACCTCTAATCTGTCCTCCACTCCAGGCGACATTTCCCGTATTCTCAAACAGGTTTGGGTCCAGGTCAGAGTTCATCTATTAAACTGACTGAAGATGAAAACATAAACTAAAAATTGGAGTATAGACATTTTTTATAACCGTATTTGTGAACCTGCCTCTTTATTATTAAATTGAATATAACTCTATAACTTTTCTTCAGGCTAACTTAGAAAGTGAGCTGTTATTGTTACAGGTTAATTTTCTAAACTACAAAAAAGTAGCTAGTAGAGAAGCTCAAATGTGAAAAATTGGACTGATATTGATATCCGATAGTAACACCGGTGTTATGCCACATTTACCAATGTTTTATTTTATCAAATTTTTTTTATGCGATTACTCGATTACTAAAATATTCGTTTACAACAGCCCTAGAACAAATGAAAGTGGATTGGTAGTAAATGAGCCTAGAGCTGCAGGAGAAAAACAAATGCAACGAAATAAAGAAAAACTTAAATGCCTCCTTTTGTAAAAAGGTTGGAGAAATGTTGCTTTAAAAACTAAATTCTCCCAGAAATTATTGCAATAAATAATCTAATTTTGTAGAGAACACTTCACTTAACAAGATATTTTAAATATCCAAAAATAAAACACAACTACCAAAAACATTGTTAATAATGCAACTAATCCCATAAACAAAAACGTAAAATAAGTAAAATGCATTTATATAGCAGCAACCAGACATTAAAATCCAAAAGTTCTTCACAGAGACTCAAACATAAAAACAAAAACTCCAGTAAAATGTTGCAGTGTAAGTCTCTGCAAACAAAATGGCCCTTTAAAAAATATTAAATTGAAATGATTTTTTTATGATTATTATGTGATTTGTTGATTAATTGCTTATTGTGACAGGCTCATCCATAAAACCTCGCTAAATACAATAAATGCCTGCTTCATACATTCCTCTTTCTGTCATTAAAACATAATTAGTCTTCTGCTAACTTCTGTTTTCGGCAGAAGTTGTTTTAATCAGCACAACAACCTGCAGCCGAGAAAATAGTCGGATCAAATCACAGCTCATAGAAGCCGAGAGCAGAAGCTAAAACTTGATGACTCTGTTTGTTTCGGCTTGTTTTTAGCTCCGACTCTTTCTGTGAGGTTTGCTGTGAACCTGAGCCGTGTTTCCCCAGGTTCCCGCTCCAGGACCCGGCCCGGCTGCAGCAGTGGGTCAGGAACATGGGCCGGGAGAACTGGACTCCTTCCCGACACCAGTACATCTGCCACGAACATTTTGCCCCGTCGTGCTTCAAGGTGCGCTGGGGGATCCGCTACCTCGACGCCGACGCCGTGCCGACGGTCTTCCCGGATACCGAGGTAACGGAAATAAAGCCCTTCGTCGATTAGATTCACTTTTTTCATATTTTCATTCTTCCACTTGGGTTTCTGCCACTTCGAAAAAAAGAAAAAAAAAGTCGATGTTTTTTGGTGTTTGGACAACAATCTGTGGGCACTTCCCTCGCTACCTAGCAACCCGAGCAGAGCTCCGCCCACTTTATTGTTAGAAGACGAAGACTATTGTCCAGCTGGCTTTACCCAGCAAGTGTTTTGTTGTTGACTTTCCATCCAGAAACCACTTGCTGCATTCTTGCTGGTTGTGCAGGAGGCTCCACTTCTGCTCTTCAAAGCTGTACGGCTGCATAGTTGTGCATCTGTTTGTAGCCATTAAGCGTAGAGTTCTCAGCAACACATAGGAATTTGTTTTAGGTAAATAATTCCTTAATATTGATTGAAAAATAAATAAAATTAGTTTCATCGGCAGATAAACTTATAAAAAACATTTTACCATGATAAAAGTGAAATAATTCAACAATATTCAGAAATTGTTGACTTAAAACAAGCTCCTATGCCTTGCTGAAAAGTTACTGGTAATTTAGTTTCATATTATTTCAAGTTATTTGCTCTAAAACTGGATAATACTCAAGATTTGGTTGTTTTTTTTTTCTTCGTTGTAGGCATCTGAAATCTCATTATCTGAGAAAGATTTTGAGCAACAAATTAAAAAGCAGTTTTTATGTTCCATAGATTTATAACTTGTTTAAAAGAAAGCTTACAGTGCATAGACTTTAAAGCAACAAACTCTTCCAGTGCTTATATCAGAGGGTCTTGAATTCTGTTTTTATACGGTTTCGTTCTGTTGTTTCTTGTTTAAATGTTTCCTTTAGTTTTTTTTAGTAGAACTGTTTTCTGCCCTGTGAATTGTAGCTGAGTTGTTTTGTTTGTGCTAATTTCTGCGTGTTTGATTATCCTGCTCAAATCAAATAAGTTAAGTTAAACTGACTGAGTTTGTTTCTCGCGTTCAGAAACGGAAAGCGTCAGACGACAGCGAGAGGAAGCCGAAGCGCCCGAGAGCCCAAAGCTTCGCCGTGTCGGCTGATGGGATGACGGCCGCCCAGACGATCCGCCTGCTGGAGCTCGCCGCGTCGCCGCACGGAGAAACCGGTTCGATGGAGTCGAGCGTGGGTTCTCTAGGAGCGGACCCGGCCGACGGCGCCTCGTCGGGTCTGAGCTTCCCACTGACTCTCTACCAGACAGCAGACGGCCTGATGAGCGGTGCAGGGGCTGCGGAGCTGCTGATGATGTCAGAAGGCGCCGCGGAGGACGGCCACGTGGAGCTGGTGGACGGAATCGCGGCTGCCATCTTAAGCCAGGGCGGCGTGCTGGTCCTCAACGAGGCGGCGCCCGATCCGGACCTCGCGTCCTCCGCCGGCGAAGACGTCCCGCAGGAAGTGGTGGCTTACTTTGAGACGGTACCGAACGTTCTCCCCGGCGGGACGTCGGCCCGGGTCGCCTCCCACCCCGACACGGTTCTGTCGCCGGCTCTGAGCTCCAAGCCCATCTCATCCACTGTGCCCATCGTGTCCAAACACGTCCCCACGCCACCGCCGCCATCGCTCGTCCTCACGCTGGAGCGGCTGGACGAAGCGGAGGACGGGGACGCCATGACGGACACAGAGGAGACGGAGACGGAGAGGGACGACCAGCAGCTGGAGGAGCACTGGTGAGGACAGGTCCCGTCTGTTTACCTACAAGAACTGAACGTTACCATCAACAACTGGGTGCATTTTTAATATGTTGTGATTACAGTCAATTCAAAACTTTGACCGTTTTGAATTATGCAACTAAAAATTAACCCAAATATGGAAAAACTAAACTGCTGCTATAATAAAAGCTAAGCTAAAATTAAACATTTAACTAATAAAAAGTATCTAGTTTGTTTCTCATTTGTTTTTAGCAAACTAATAGCTATACATTTGTTTGCTAAACTAATTTTAGAAAACTCATTTTGCTAAAAAAAAAAAAAAAAAGCAATTTTTTGGCTAAAGTAAATTAGTAAAAACTTTTTTACTTAACCAAAAAAAATTGCAAAAAATATATATATTTTTTTACAAAAGATTTTTGTGTCTATAAGAACTAAATGTTTTTAGTTTTTACCAAAACCGAAAACATTTTTATTCTAATATAAACTAAATCAAAACTAAACAATATTTAACTAATAAAAACTAGCAAACACACTAAAAATGAATTAGTTTGTTTTCTAATTAGTTTTTAGCTAAAAAATTGCAAAACTAATTTAATCAAACAAATTTTTGCTAAAACAAAATTAGCAAAAAATGTAATTAAAACTATTTTTTTATGTTTTTGGCTTTTGCACAAACTAAAACCTTTTAGTGTACTGTTTATATAGCTAATATCGACTAAACAAACTGAACTATACTTAAGTAATAAATTGGCCAATTAAAAACTAGCGTGTTTGTTCATTAGTTTTAACAAACTAATGTTAGCAAACAAATTTTTAGTACATTTGTTGCTAAAAAAATAGCAAAACGTTTTTTGCAAAATTAAAAAAAAATGTACTTTAGTTTTTATAGAGCTAATAAACATTTAACTAATTGAAACTAGCAAATGCTAAAACCTAAAAGAATTAGGCAAAAAGTCATCGTCTGTTTTTTTTAGTTGACTTTATTAGATGGTTCCTTGGAAGCATGAAAGCAGCCGTTTGCCCCGACCTTTTCCTCATGGGTCATCACAGTTTTCTCGTTTTGTGTGTCTTTGTGACGCGAGCAGCTACCACAAGAACAGCTTGAGTAAGGAGCAGCTGGAGGCGATCGTGGCCGAGCTGCAGAAGAAGGTGAAGGTGCTGCAGCAGCGGCACCGCCGGCACCTGGAGAAGCTGCTGGGGCTGGAGAACACCGTGAGCCAGCTGAGGCAGAGCAACATGCTCACCGAGGAGCGGCTGCAGCTGCTGGAGAGGGTATTTATTCAGACATCTCACTCCCAGCCGCTGCCAGCAGAGAGACCGTGTCAAACTCAGGGCTCAGGGGCCGAATCTGGTCCACGATAGCTATTTAATCTGGTCCTCTAGACTCCGTTAGCCAAGTTACATCAGTTAGTCCCTCCAGTTTTTCGCCTGTTATGCTTCCTTGAACAGGTTAGGTTAGGTCTATGGCCTATACAAAAATTTTCATTGCATATTTTGCTCAAAATCATTCTTAGATATTGAGATTTTAGTCAGTTCTGCCTATTTTGAGCTGTTTTAGGGCGTCTTGTCACTTTAAATCCAGGCAAGCTGCTCCTGCCCCCCTCCCCCCCAACTCAACGTTTACACTTTTATGCAAACAGATGCAACATTATTCAATCAACAAGAACGCAGTAAGTCGACAACAAAAACACTTGTCTTTTCCAGCAGCCATTGTACAGTGTATACACTGCAAAAACACACAATCTTACTGAGCATTTTTTGTTTAGTTTCCATTGTAAATATTGTACACTTTAAAAAAGACAAAAAAATCAATTAAAGTAACTTTTTACCAAGATATTGGAGCTTTTTTTTAAGTCAATAATCCCTTAATATAGATAAGAAGTGCTAGTTCCACTTGCAGATTATTCCAGATTAAACGACATTTTTCACAAGTAACAAGTGAAATAATCTGCTAGTGAAACTACAACATTTTCATCAGTAGTAAGAAATTATTCAGCTAAAAAAACGACCCGATATCTTGCTGAAAAGTTACTTGTAAGTTACTTTTGTCTTATTTCAAGTGTATTAAAAATTTTTGCACTAGAAACTGGACCAAAAATACTTTGTAAGTTTTGTCCAAACGTGCTGGAACTCAGCTTGGGTTGCTAAGTAACGAGCTGGGCTTTGCAAGCGTTGCTGGGCAACGGGTAGTGCCTGCTGATTGGAGAGGTTACATCCCACATGGTTTTTGGAAACGGCTCATTTTCCAGATACCAAAGAACATCAACTTCTTGCCAAAAAAAAAAAATAAAATGTTTTTTGTGTTTAGAAGCAATAGACTCTTACATGGAAGTACAAAAACGTGAAAAATTTATGTAATGCTGGGTCCCACCTGCAGGTGGCAGCATTTCTTACTTGTATGACTGTTGCCTCAGGCTTACTTGTCAGTTTATAGTCACACTTAGCTTCATGCATAAGCGCAGATATTTTTAAGTTAGCACAACTAAATCAGTTGCAAAAAATCAGAAAAACAATCACAAAATCTTGGAGGCACTGACCAATGTGAAAAGTCGTTCAATATTATTAAACTTTAAGAAGCACTTATCGAATGCAGACGCAGATACTTATTAATATTTTAACAGATTAGTGGGTTTTATCGACACGTTCTGGCACAACCAGCGTTCATAATCTTAATCTAGCTCAAAATGAAAATGAGTTTGACGCTCCTGCAGTAGAGTAACGTTTGTCATTCTTGTGTTTTCCTCTGCTGGTTCTCCATCAGGCGTATTTGCAGACGAGTGCATCTGTGTCGGATGCCGGCGAGACTGTCGCCATCATCTACGGAGACGACGACGCTGCGTACTTTTACACTCCACTGAGCGACGATGCAGGGATGGCGTTGAATATGGACAAGACATGAAATGGCTGGATATTCTGTTTGTGTCTGTGCCAAAAAGTTAACTAAAAAGGGCTAATTTTGTTGTTTTCCATAATCAGAACTTTATACATGATGAAAATAAGGTGATTTCTTCCTTCTGCTGTGAATAATGAATAACGGGGCAATGCGGAATGTTTTTGTTACGGTCTTTTCTTTCTACTCCAGCTTTTGACTTTTTTTTTTTTTTTGCTTAATTTATTTTTCTTTATGAAAATGTACAGAACATTAAAAATAAATTTACAAAAAGTCTAAAGCTTTCTGTTCTACATCAAACTGTCACCACAAATCAGTGAACTGCACTTTCTGCAAGTGCATAGTTTAAAACAGTGCATCATAACATTCACAGAAAAGAACAAAATCTGGTTAAAAATGGTTAAAATTTAGGTTTATGAACGATGGACCATGTTGGGAATGTCTCAGAAAATCGTTTAGTTTAAATGAAAACTGGTTATGCAGATTATTTATGATGAACATTTACAGGTTTTGAGACTTTTACAATAGTTCTGTATTTTCTGTCTTTCCGCTAGAGGGCAGTAGAGTCCATCCATCCATCCATCCATCCATTTTCTGTTCACCCTTTGTCCCTTAATGGGGTCTGGAGGGTTGCTGGTGCCCATCTCCAGCTACGTTCCGGGTGAGAGGCGGGGTCACCCTGGACAGGTCACCAGTCTGTCGCATATATATCTATAGATCTATAGATATATATATATATATAGATATAAACCTTTTATATATCCGTAATCTGGCTATTGATTTACAATACCGCTCGATTCCAATAACTTTGATCTCTCCGGTAGAATTTCAACCAGGCCAATCAGCGACCAGAAGGAGAGACGTGAACGATGACGTCAATTTTCTGCGCTACCTCTAGCTTTAGCAGTGGCGTCAGAGGAGGCGAACAAATTCACCGTTCAGTCCGTGTAGGCCAACGCTTCCAAACACGGAATTAACGTCAACAGCCATCTTGTTCGGCTCGCTACTTCTCTCTTTGCAGTGGAGGAGGGTTGTTTACATCGCAGGCAATTTCCGGTAAGCTTCATAGCATCGAAAGTTAGCTCATTACATAACGTTACAGCCAAATGGTTAGCGATTGTTCCACTAAGCTAATGGTAAAACAGGAGGCTAATTTTTAACAGGCTAACACGCGTGCTAGTAAACGTTTTCTTCAATGGATTGTTGAATTTTTATACCACAAAGCTCATATTTTACAAACACAAAAAATACCTCATATTAGCTCCATTCTTAGCATTGCTTGTATGCAGACAGCTAAGAATAGGAATAGATTTGGAAAATGTTTTCCTTTGCCTGGTTTTGTTATTTTGTGCGACGCAGTATTACGACCATAAAAAAGAATAACGCGTCACAAGAGTAAAGTTGAAATAACGTGAGACTAAAGTGACAGTTTTACGATAAAGTCGCATGAGGATGAAGTCATATTATGATTAAAAAGTTGTAATATTTTGACGTTATTCTCATAATTTTATTTATTTCCATATTTTGACTTTATTCCTGTATGACTTTATCATTTTGACTTTATTCTCATAATTTTATGACTTTATTCTCTTATTATTTCAATTTTATTATTTTAAAATCATGACTTAATTTCTTAAATTTTATAACTTTATTTTTCTAATTTTATTTCTTATTTTGGCTTTAGATTTGCTTGAGTTTAATCTCACATTATTTCGACTGTATTCTTGTAATACTTCACGTAATTTTATGACTTCATTCTCATAACATTATGACATTTTTCTGGTATTTCTGGTATTTTTTATTTTTTTAGCGTGGCTCTTATACTCTGTCATAAATTGTAATTATGTCATTTATGTAAATTATTGTCATTTTGGTCCTTAAAATACAAAAACATCCACATAACTTTATATTTTGGTCCTTCTAATGATGTAATTTTTAAATATTAATTGATTTTGTCTTTTTACCAAATACTGTTTTACTCTCGAGTAATTTCTTGGATGGCTACGTTTTACTTTTACCTGAGGAAAAATATGTTAAAGTAGTTTTAACATATTCTACCCTCCTCTGAAAACAAATAGTTAAAAACTGAACTCTGCCAGAGGGACGTTTGGTGAGTTTCTGTTCCCACTGAGTGGAGACAGTCATTCTGTGTTAATCTCAGGTGGGGGCCGCGTTTTCCTCGTCTACCTTCAGGGTCCAGGCCGCCTCCCTGCCCTCCACATTCCCCAGTATCAGTCACGTGAGCAGAGTTTGACCAGAACCAATGGAGCACGACAAGACACGCTCACAGAACCTCCTTTCTTCTCTTTTCCCGCAGCCGTCCAGGTATGTGATGAGATAGTGTTTCGCCGGAGCCTCGGGGGTTTTGGTCAGCATTCACCAACTTTCCTTTGTGTTTGGTTCAAAACGACCTGAACCTGCTGGTCTCTTTGGAAATTATCCACATGAAGAAAAGAGGTTGTTTCCTGGATTAAACATGCAGAGATCCAGTGATTAGTTTAGCGATGACCAAACATGCCTGAAGGTCTTTAGCAAGTCAGTGGAACAGGAAATGATCTTACACTGCAGCAAAAACACAAAATCTTACCAAGACGTTTTGATCTAGTTTAACGTGGAAATATCGTAGCGCACTAGAAATCAAAACTAACTTTTCAGCAACATATAGGAGCTTATTTTAAGGGAATAATTCCTTAATATTGGTAATAAAGTACTAATTCTGCTAGTAGAATATTCCACTCCGCCGTTACCTAGCAACCCCAGCCAGGCCCAGGCTGTTACCTAGCAACCCAGTTCTAGTTCCACTGGCAAATTATCTGACTTACAATAAAAGTGATTTAAATGAAATGACCTCCCAGTGTAACTAGTGCTTTTTTAGTATTTTTTTTAGTAGTAAGTATTTTTGAATTTGAATTATGAATTTAATCAACATTAAGAAATTATTGAGTTAAAACAAGCTCCCATGTTGCTGAAAAGTTTCATGTGTGCTACAATATTTAAAGTTTTATTAGCCTTAAGCTTTCATTATGATGTGTGACAAACAGAATTTGCAGCATCGTTGCTAATTCAGATTGTGAACAATAGCCTCCCTCCCCCTGCTGTGCAGTTTGTTACAGTAAAATGTCTCCTAATCTGTAGTTACTGTAACCTCCCCTCTGGTGGCGGTGACACCGATGTGAGTAACCTGATATGGAATTAAGCACCTCTCCCATATTTACTGTGAAATGCTCATAAATTTTTCATTTCTCTGCCTCTGAAACCATTCTGCAACATTTTTAAAACGTGTCCACATCTGAAAACTGAAGTTTCAGTGTAAAAAGTTTGAGTAACTCGACTCCGCTCCCTTTGTGCTCCTCCTTCTCACCCCGGCCTGTAAAACCGATCTTGTGGCTAATCGCTAACAGCCGCGTTGCCACCTTGACGTAACGCAGTCCTCGGGGATTGGATGTCGAGGTTTTGTCTTACCGAGCTTGGTCACACGCTCCATCGTTTCTGATGAACGCCGAGGTCGTTTTCTCACCTGGACTGGCTGCAGAAAGCTTCAACTTTTAACACCAAACCAGACAAATAAGCAGCTAGTGACACTTTTATTAAAAAACAAAAAAAACAACATAAACGTCACAGGAGTGAGTGTCTAAGACGTGAAGGTGATTCACTGTAAATTAATACGCAATGTCTCGAAACACCATAATCTCTCTTCACCACAACAAACTAGCAGTTGTGTTGAATACAGTTATTATCTGTGTTTATGTTTCTGCTGCTTGTGTTCACAACTCTGGAACTCCCTTCGCTGGAAACTCATCCGTTTTTGTTTTTTTTTATTATTTAAAGTGGGTTTTGATGATAAAAATCAGAGATCAGCTTTCAGTTGCCAACATTAAAAAGCTACAATCTTATAAAAGGAACTGATTTTTACAGTGAAAGACTCCTAAAATGACAGTGCACAAAGAAATTTGAATAAACGTGCTATTTGTATTCAACACTATAAAAACACAAAATTTCACCAAGCATTTTTTTTCCAGCCTTTAGCAAATATCTCATTACACTTTAAAGAAGACAAAACTATATTTCAAGTAACTTTTCAGTAAGATATAGGAGCTGGTTTTAAGTGATTAATTCCTTAATATTGATCAATTAAATGCTGCAAATCAATGACTTGATGTAATCTGCTTAGATGGAAACTTTTAATACTATTTTGAAGAAATAATTTAAATTTTTTATATATATATTTTGTACTTATGGAAGAATGTTTTTCTGGTACTAGTGGAGCTAGTACTTTTTAAAATCAATATTCAAGAATTGTTGACTAAAAACAGCTCCTAAAATGTTAGTTGTATCTTACTTAAAGAGTAATAAGATATTTTCACAAAAAATTAGACCAAAAAAATGGGTAAAAATGAATGTTTTTCACTACAAAAACATTTTTGGTCTAGTTTCTAGTGCAAATAAATCAGTACACTTGAAAAAAGACAAAACTAACTTATTAGTAAGATGTAGGAGCTTGTTCTGAATCAATATTTTATTAATATCGTCAAATTATTTCACTTATAACAAGATATTTTCCACCATGTTTTAAGTTAATCTGCCAGAGGAACTAGTACTTTTTCCATTGAAATTATTGCAAGCTTTCAGATACAATCATCCCCGTTTCCTGGGGTATCTTGGCTGTTTCTGAAAGATACAAGCTCCTGTATCTTGCAGAAAAATTATTTGAGTTAGTTTTGTCCTATTTTACGTGCACTGGGATATTTGCACTAGAAACTAGACAAAAAAAATACTTGGTAAGATTTTGAGTTTTTGCAGTGTAGTTCCACTGGCGGATTTTTTTCACTTTTGGGAAAAATGTCTTGCTGTAAAGTGGAGTTAGTACTTTTTTTAAGTCAATATTTAAGCAGTATGGTCTTAAAACAAGCTCCCGAAGAGTTACTTATTAGTTTTGTTCCTTTTTCAGGATATTTGCAGAAAAAAACTAGACAAAAACTCTTGGTAAAGTTTTGTTTTAGCAGTGAAACTCTTGTTTTCTCCAAGTCCCTTCCCTTCCGGACTCAGTGTTCCTGTGGGATCCGGTCGTGTTTGACCGCCACTCATACGTAGTCCTTTCTCTCTAAAACCGGGCCGCCCACGGACCGGGCTGAGTACGCCATCCTGGAGCTGTTGTACCTCGTCTCCCGAGGCGGGCAGGAGCAGCAAAGAAGTCCTCCTCCGAGAACCAGGAGCGCGGCGGCGCCCCAGCCGACGTACAGCGCCGCCCCCAGCTCCCGCCGCTGGGCGTCGGTCAGCAGCGGGTTGTAGAAGTCCCTGATGATGGTGTGGGCCGACCAGGAGACGGGGATGAGCTGCATGGCGCCAGAAACGATGAAGAGCACCCCGGATACGATGATCACCTTGGCCTTGGAGGCCTCGTCCTCGATGCAGTTGGTGCACTTTGCCCCGGCGATGGCCACCAGCACGGCCAGGATGGCCAGCAGGATGGAGATGACGGTGAGCGCGCGGGCCGCCTGGAGGTCCGGCGACAGCGCCAACATGGAGTCGTACACCTTACACTGCATCTGGCCCGTGCTCTGCACCACGCAGCTCATCCACAGGCCCTCCCAGATGATCTGCGCCGTCACGATGTTGCTGCCGATGAACGCCGTCACCCGCCACATGGGTAGGGCGCACGCCACGATGGCGATGATCCATCCCAGAATGCACAGGGAGATGCCAATCAGCTCCAGTCCTATAGACATACTGGCCGCTGATGTCGCCCAGTTAGTGTTAGAGGGTGTGATGATCTGTTACCTGGACTGGCAAAATATCCGTTTTATACCAGTGGGTTGGAGCAGGGGAGGAGTCTGGGATGGAGATGACATCACTAGGAGGAGAGGAAGGACCTGGGGACTCTCAGGACTCTCTGCTATCGGCTTACAGGGCGAGCACCACAAAGGGCCCGGCCACAAAGAGGCCCTTTACAGCCGAAAGGCCGTACACTGCAAAAACACAACGTCTCACCAAGAGTTTTTGGTCTAGTTTTAGTGAAAATATCTTCATACACTTAAAATAAAACAAAACTGATTTTAGAAGTGGCTTTTCAGCAAAATAGGAGCTTTTTTTTGAGCCAATAACTACTTAATACTGATGAAAAAGTTGTAGTTCCACTGACAGATGCTCTTACTTATAAGTGAAATAATCTGCCGGTGGACCTAGAACTTTTTATCAGTATTAAGAAGTTATTGATTTAGGACAAGCTCCTATATCTTGCTGAAAACATATTGGTAAATTAGACATTTGCACTAGAAATCAGACCAAAAAAAAAACTTGTTTTTTACACTTTGTGTAAAAAACACAAAGTCTTACCAAGTATTTTTGGTCAGTTTGTAGTGGAGATATTGTAGCACAAATGAAATAAGGAACTTTTCAGCAACAGCAATAATAATTCGAATTCAAAAGCGCTTTTTAAAAAAAAGTACTAGTTCCACTGGCAGATTATTTTACTTAGAACATTTTTCCTACGTTCTAAGTAAAATAATCTGCCAGTGGAACTGGAACTGGGTTGCTAGGTTACGGGCTGGGCTTGGCTGGGGTTGCTAAGTAACGCTCAGCGGAACATTCTGCTGGTGGAACTAGAACATTTTTTATTTTTTTTTATTTTTTATCAATGTTAAGGATTTATTTACTTAAAACAAGTTTTCAAATATGACAAGTTAGGTTTGTTATATTTCAAGTGTACCAAGACATTTGTACTAGAAACTAAACCAAAAATACTTGGTGAGGTTTTGTATTTTTGTACCCAAAGACATTTTGCGTGTAGATTTTGTTCACAGAAATCGAAAAAGGTTCCCATAAAGTGTTCAAGTCTGAGATCTTAGGTTCTATTTCAGACTGATTTGTTAATAAAGTCGTTGCTTACTTCAAACTTTTCATTTTTATTGCTACGAATTACTTTGGTACACTGCAAAAACACAAAGTCTTAACGTTGTTGGTCTGGGTTTAGTACTGTAGTACACTTGAAATGAAACAAATCTAACTTGCAAGTGACTTTTCAACACAGTAAAGGAACTCGTTTGAAGTTAGTAATTCCTTAATATTAATGAAAATTTTCTGGTAGATTTGTTTGCTTCAAGAAAAACGGGGGGAAAAAAAATTTAAGAGTGAAATAATTTTCCAGTGGATCTAGTACTTTTTTTTTTAAGCTATATTAAGGAACTGTTGACGTAGAACCATCATATATCTTGCTGAAAAGTTACTTGTAAGTTGTTGTTTTTTTTTTTTTTTCCACTTCAATCGTACTAAGATATTTGCGCTGGAAACTAGACCAAAAATACATAATGCGATTTTCTGTCTTTGCAATGTGGGCTTCAGGGATTCAATGCAATGATTCATTGGTTAGAATGGTCTAGTCAAAGTTAAGACACGAGTCAGAATTGATTCAAGACTTATTAATTGTTCTTTGTTGTTGCTACTAAAGGTTTCAATCTTTCTCTTTTATTGGAGTCTATTACATAGAACCTTAAAAAAGAAATATGTGAAAGTTTGCAGTTTTAATATGGAAAACTATGAATAGTTTTATGATTCAGTTCAGTTAAGAAGTGAATCAGTGGATTTCGGGGGGATTCTGATGAGTCTGTCTGTCTCCAGATTGTCAGTGAGTTTCTCCGGAGTCTGGACAGCTTCCAGAGGAATGCCGCCGTTCCTCAGCCTCACTCTGCTGACTGAAACCAAACAAGATGGCTGCCTCCTGGAGAGCTGACCACACTGCCAGTTATCACAAAGTCAACTCATGGATAAGAAAGGTGGACATGCCACACTGTAGGTCTGGGCTTGCAGGAAGAAAATCACTTCTACTTTTACCTTTTCAAAGCAGCGGCGTCAAAATAATGCTTTTAAAAAGTTGTTTTCCTCTGCTTTTTAACTCTGGAAAAAGTAGTTCCACTGGTAGATTATTTTACTTATAAAAATACATTTTTTCCCTGTTATAAATGAAATAATCTGCCAATGAAACTATGACTTTTTCCACCAATACTGAGGAATTATTGACTTAAAACAAGCTCCTATATTTTGCTCAAAAGCTACTTGCAAGTTAGTTTTGTCTTATTTCAAATGTACAAAGATGTTTAAGTTTTAAACCAAAATTACTTTGCAAGATTTAGAGATTTTACAGTGCAGACCTTCTTGATGCAAAGCTACCAGCATTTCAGCTTGTAATTTAAATCATTAGACATAAAATTACATTTCCAGAGGACAACCTGAGAAAACTAAAACCTTTCAGTTAAATTATTTAGCTCTAGAATGATGCTGTTGTTTAAAATGTTGCCAAGCAGTTTGGATTTCCGGGTGTCTTCCATCTTTACTACAATAAAGATGTAACTTATATATTTAAATGGTCTCTGCTGCCACTTTTTAAACTGTTCAGTTAGTTTTTAGCTCTAGCATTTAGCAACAAGAATTACTGCCCTTGTTTTTGCCAATCTTATGACGAGCTTGGTTGGTTTATTGGTTTTCCAATCGGCATCTCCTGATCAATCTGGATCACTAGTACATGCTCAATTATTTGTTCAAAGTTCTTTATTGTTTAGAATTGTGGTAAGTAAAATTACAAATTTCTACAATCGATTTTAAATGTAAAATAAGTAGAGCCACCATAAAAATGCATGTTTTACATATAATTAAAGGCAACAAGTGGAACATGTAAAATATTTCTGACTTTTTTGCCTTAAATACAAACCGAATTAAAAACATCAATCAAATTCTTGCAAAAAAAACAAAAAAAAAAAAAACATTCCAAATATTTAGGATTATTCTCTAACAGCACTTTATTAAGCCACCAACATTTAAAAATGCAGACGTTCCAGATGAGCTCATTAAAAATGTAAATGTTTGTTTTCTTTTGGATGCAAAACATTAACAAACGTTCTAAACCACTTTAAAAGAAACTAATGAAATCACTAATTCCACCATATGCAGCTTACCATATTTACTCCGTCTCATTGCTTCCAATGTAACGCAGAAAAAGTGAGAGAGAAAACTGTGGTCCAGGATTTTGACTGAATAGAGAGAAAGTTTCATTTTTATGGTTTTTCTTAGCAAATAAAAATAACTTTAGTGGTAAAAAAAACTACTTGACCAAGTGCCAGTAAGTGAAAAACAAAGTTTGAACAGCAAAAATACAAAATATACACAAGTATTTTTGGCTTAATTTCTAGTGGAAATTTCCTAATACACTTGAAATAAGGCAAAAGTAACATAAAAGTAAATTGTCAGCAAAAAATAGCTTTAGATTCCTTAATCTTGATGAAAAGCTCGACTTTCACTGGCAGATTATTTCACTTATATTCCCATGTTGTAATTTAAATAATCTGCCGCTGGAATTAGAACTTTTTAAAACCAATATTAAGGAATTGTTTACTTAAACCAAGCTCTTATATCTTGGCGGAAAGTTACTTGTAAATTATTTCAAGTATTTTTAGAGAATTGCACAAGAAACTAGATAAAAATACTTGGTGAGATTTTGTGTTTTTTCAGGTTTCGGACGTTTTTGTCCTTTTCAGTTCTGCTTCCGGAGTCTTTAATGAGTTGGTAAACGTTGGTCGGTGCGTGAGAGCGGAGCACATGTCGCTTCAGACGTAGTCTCTCCTGTCATAGCCGCTCGGTACCACCGATCTGGTTCGGGAGTACAGCGTTCGGTACCTTGTCTCCGGCCCCCGAGGGCAGCTGGAGGACAGGATGCCGCCTCCGATGAGCAGGAAGGCAGCGGCGGCCCAACCCAGATACAAAGCAGCACCGATCTCCCTCTTCTGGGCCTCTGGTATGGCCGGACTGTAGAACTCCATGATGATGGTGTGAGCGGACCAGGACACGGGGATTATCTGGGCGAGGGAGGCCAGAACGAAAGCCCCTCCGGAGGCGATCATCACCCGTGCTTTAGCCGCCTCTTTGTCCACGCAGTTGGTGCACTTTGCCCCCATGAAGGACATCAGGAGTCCCAGAACGCCCAACACAACGGAGATGATGGTGAGGGCGCGGGCGGCCTGAAGGTCGGCGCTCAGAGCCAGCATGGAGTCGTACACCTTGCACTGCATCTGGCCGGTGCTCTGGACCACGCAGCTCATCCAGATGCCCTCCCAGATGGTCTGCGCCGTCACGATGTTCGCCCCGATGAACGCCGACACTCTCCACATGGGCAGAGCGCAGGAAACGATGGCGGAGATCCATCCCAGCAGAGCCAGAGTCACGCCTAATATCTCAAATCCCGCTGATGGCATGTCTGAAGAAATCCCCTCCCCGATCAGCACCCACCGACGGAGCTAGTGAGCGTCCAGCAGGTTGAACTTCCAGGTAAGCAGCAGGTTGCTTTGAGGGAGGAATCAAAGGCAGAACCTCCCGATTATTGGAGAATTCAAATTCTCTCTTGTTTGAACAGTGTAAAACTTGGCCTTGGAATGTAAACGGCTCCAGTTTAATCATTTAACTCCCACAGGGCTGGAAGCTCCCCCACCTGTTTGGGTGAGGAGCGTAAACAGGTTCAGAGTGGTTAAAACCTAACAGAGAATGAATGACTGGAAGTAGGCAGCAAACTAAAAGCCTCTGCTGCTGCTGACATTCAATCATCTTAAAGGTGACCTATTACACCTCCTAGAACAGGTCAGGCTAGGTCTTTGAGCAAAACAAAACATTCTCATCTCGTTCTGAGGTGAGGTGATGTTAGTCTGCTCAGTTCAGATAACTTCGAGCTGTTTTAGGGCCTCTGTCACTTTAATTTAGAATATATTGCTCCTGGCCACGCCCCCAACTCAATGTTTACAATTACATGTGAAAATAGCTGCAAACAAATGTGTAATTATACAACCATACAACTTTGAAAAGCATTGGTGAAGCCTCCTGCACAGCCAGCAAGAATGCAGCAAGTGATTTCTGGATTGCAAGCCAATAACAAAACATTTGTCTTTTCCAGCAGCCATTGTACAGGGCATACGCTCCAAAAACACAAAATCTTACCAAGTGTTTTTGGTCTATTTCTGTGCAAATGTTTTAATGCACTTGAACAAAGACAAAACTACTTACAAATAGCTTTCAGAAAAATTCAGGAGCTTGTTTTAATTCAACAGTGCTGTAATATTGGTTAATGTATTTTTCAAATGTTAAGTGGAAAAAATCTGTCCATAAAAGTAGTACTTTTTCATTAGTATTAAGGAATTATTGACTTAAAACAAGCTGCTATATCAAGCTTCAAACTTACTTGTAACTAGTTTTGCCTTATTTCAAGTGTAGTAAGACGTTTGCACTAAAAGTTAGACAAAAATACTTGGTAAGATTCTGATTTTGCAGTGTACGACAGCAAAACCAGTTAAGCAAATGTGCTAGGGCTCTGCTTGGGTTGCTAGGTAACGGACTGGGCTTCTGGGGTTGCTAGGTAACAGGCACTGCCTGCTGATTTTTCCACGTTCCTATCAGAAGGTTTTTGAAATGGCTTCTTTTCCAAACAGCAAAAAAAAAAACATTAACTTATTGCCAAAAACATCTGGGTATTTTTTTTTTAGAAGCAGTAAAGACCCAGACATATAGACACACTGTATTAATCCCACCATGGGGAAATTCATGTCACAGCAGCAAAGAGCAAAACTGCACTAAGCAACTAACAGTGACAAGCAATCAAATCACAATGAAAAACAACATAAAATATAAAATAACTGAAAACTATACACCAGGGCAAAAGTCTGGTAAACATTCTGTGAATAAACTACGCTGGTGACACATTCGAAACGTACAAAATGACAAAAAGTCCCATAACTCCACACCGACATGGGTATGGAGGACTCCAAGGACAAGAATTGCAAATAGAGAATGAATAGTGTGCACATAGTTGGGGGGGATGGTCTTATCACTTTCCCCTTCGCAGGTGAAACGTTCGAGTCTGCTAGTTTAAAAAAAAACGCTCCACAAGAAGGAAGTGAGTGAGACTGATAAGGAAATGACGAGCAGCTGAAGGGGAGTAAACGAATGAGACGGAACAAAGACGGAGCCTAAACAACAACAGAAATAAAGACTAAACCTAACAAACGCATCCAATACTCAACAAGAAAGAACAACTTCAACAAACAGAAGAAATAAACTAAGACAGGAAGATAAATGCAAAAGAACAAATTCAAATGAGAAATAATGATGCAAAAACATAAAATATCACAAAGTATTTTTGGTCTAGTTTCTCAGTACACTTGAAATAAGACAAAACTAACCTACAATGAACTTTTCAGCAAGATGGGAGCTTGTTTTAATAGTTCTTTAATATTGATGAAAAAGTGCTAGCTTCACATGTAGATTATTTCACTCACAACAAGGGGAAACTGTCTTGCTCTGGATTAAGTAATCTGCCAATGGAACTAGTACTTTTTAAAATTAACATTAAGGAAATATTTACTTAATCTCAAATATCTTGCTGAGAAGTTAATTGTAAGTTAGTTAATGTGTACTAAGATATAATTGCACTAGACATAAAATACTTGGTAAGACTTTGTGTTTGTGCAGTGAATAAACTGGGAAAAGGGAAAATAAGAAGTCAGTACAAAGAAATAACAGAACCAAAAGTCCGACATGTTAAGGGACTTTCCAGAAAGGCAAAGTACAGTGCAGAAATTTAATGTAGAAAACTGAAAGGGAGTTGGGGGGAAAAAGTGCAAAAATAAAAACATTGAAACCAACAAATGTATTAATTAAAAGGTGAAATGGACAGAACTTATATAGCGCTTTTTTCCAATCATTTAGACTACTCAAAGCGCTTTACACGAAATTCACCTTCACCCATTCGCGTTCACAAAGGCACACACATTTCTACACCAATAACCAGATCAGTAAGCACTTTGAAGTTAAATGCCTTGCCCAGAGGCACATCGACCTGTGGCAGGTGGACACTGGAATCGAACCTACAACCTTCCGATCACAAGACGACTACTTAACCCTCAGAGCTACAGGTAAAAAAAAAAAACTATACATTTTTATCATGAAATCAAATCTTTTTTTAATCATTATTAAAAGTTATCGCTCGGATTATTATAACTTCTTGAAATGTTATTTGCTGTGCTCTTCTTTCTGATTGGCTGTCAAGTAGCTTCTCAAGCTAGTACAGCTAGCGCGAAACGAAACGTTTGTCAAGAAACGGACAACAGGAACCCGCCAGAAGCCCTGGTGTGGAAGGCTACAAAAATCAGAAGGCAAGACGTTTAGCACTTATGCTAAACGTCTAATAGTTACTAAATAGTGAATAAAAGTGAGACAGTAACATTCTGAAAGTCGGCGTTTCTTCACCAGTTTGGTAGCATTGGCCCGAAGCTAATGCTGCTCGGCGGGCCGTGGCATTGGAAAGTTCGGGAATCCGCGATGATGTGTGCGATTCACGAAGCTGTATTTGTGTTCAGCTGACTAAGTGAGTAACATTTTTGTATTATTTCCTGATTATAGTAACCAATAACTAAGTTGAGTTGGGTTTAGCTAATTTCAAGTGAGCTAAATTAGCATAGCGCTAATTCGGAATTGGCTGAATGCAACTGTTAGCATGACAAATGCGGAAGCGGATTAATAGTAGGTTTATGCAGATTTGCTTATGTAAGCAGATGTTTAATATATTTTTTATTTAAGATGCTGATTCAATTATGTACTACTTTTAATTCGTTACTAACAATTGCCCTGTTTTAATAAGCTGATGAGAGAAGTTGAATTAATACTTTGGAAAAGATTATATAACCCATGTGCTAATTGGTGAGTTTTCTCTTGCTTGTGTAATTTATAGAACTGTGCACTAAAATAAATGGTGAATCATAATTTTTAACCAAATAGTCAGAGAGGTAGCAACTAAGGTAGCTGTATTACCAAGCTCCTGTTTACGTCACACTGCATTATGTGTCACCCCACAAAATCCATATATAGTCAAAGATTTTGTAAAATGTCCTTTGTCATAGTGAATGAAAGCCAAAAAAAAACAAAATGGAGATTTTTCCAGGTCCTGGTAACCTCAGGAGCAAAGCTGTAGCTCTACAGCTAAGCTTGAGCTACAGTGTTAAAGTGTCTGTCTAAACATCCATTTAAATCCTCATGATATCCTTCATTACTGCTACTTCAGGACTCCTCACTTTCCTAAATGAGTTCAGTAAGTGTCAGCGTTCTGCTCTCGTATTTTACTTTACATAAATGTTTTTGCGACTGACTTTGTAGGTAAGCTTCCTCTTAAATGTAAGGTAGTCTACTTTGTGGGTTTGGCACAACCTATAACTGATTTTATTTATTTCAGTTTATCATGAAGATATATCTACACAGGAAAGATAAATATCATCTGTGGTCACTGAACGGAGGTTTCTACCGCATTCAGATGAGCCTGAGCTAAATAAAATACCTCCAGCTTTCCACTGCTGTGTGTTTTTGTAGTCACTCTAAACACACAGTAAAAAAACACAAAATCTTACCACGTAATTTTTTATCTAGTTTCTAGTGCAAATATCTTGGTACACTGGAAATAAGACAAAACTAACTGAGATGTAACTTTTCAGGAGGATATAGGCGATTTTTTTGAGTCAATAATTCCTTTATATTGATTTAAAAAAAAAAGTACTACTTCCACTAGCAGGTTATTTCATTCATAAGACATTTTTTTTCTCATGTTTTCAGTGAAACATCTGCCAGTAGAACTATAACTGGGTTGCTAGGTAACGGGCTGGGCTGGGCTGGGGTTGCTAGGTAACAGCATAGTAGAATGTTACCAGTGCAACTCAAAACTTTTTCATCGATATTAAGGAGTTATTCGCTTAAAAAAAGTCTCATATTTCATGCTGAAAAGTTACTTGTAAGTTAGTTTTGTCTGATTTCCAATGTACTAAGATATTTGCACTAGAAACTAGATAAAAGTACTTGGTGGTATTTTGTGTTTTTTGCAGTGCATTTGTGGCTTTATTTGTGTCACTTTCAGGAAGCAAGATGGTGCAATTCGATCTGAAACGGAGCTTTTTGCTGCTGTTTTGTCTCAATATCTCAACATGTATGCTTTTTTTTTTTTAAGCACTTTCCTTTGTTTTTATGTTCACGTTTCTGTAAGTTCTGGTTGCGTTTCGCCTCTGTTGTACGGCCCCTTAAGAAGGATGAGGTAAACGATTTCAAACGACCGATCAGTGGGGCCCTTTGTGTCTCAGCTCGGACTCGGTTACAGTCCAAATTTCATCCCCCCTCCGAGCAGATGGAGACCTTTATCGCTTAGTCAGTTTCGCCTTGCAAATGGAGGACAGGTCACAATGGACGGAGAGCATAAGGCGCTCCTCGGAAACAAGCCGCCCATTGTTCCTTACCTGCACTTACGCTGAAATAAAACTCCTCATTTTGGCTCGCACCAGAAGCGCTCTTATTGGTCAGACGCCGCTGACCGACCGGCCTGGCATGCGTCCGAGCTTCTGCACACCGAAGTCATTTGGAGCATGAAAGTGTTCATTTTAATAACAAATTAAAGTTAAAGAAAAGCTAAAATAACAGAATTAAAAACTTGGTTTTCCATTTTTAGGACCAAATGTTCATACAAAAAAGCATTCTTCAACGACATGTTTGTTGGTCTAGTGTCTAGTGAAAATATCTCAGCACACTTGAATTAAGACAGAACTAACAAGTAACTTTTTAGCAAAATATAGGAGGTTGGTTTAAGTAAATATTTCCTTGATATTGATGAAAAGTTCTAGTTCCACTGGTTGATTATTTCACTTATAACAAAACATTTCTTTCATATTATAAGCAAAATAATTTCCCAGTGAAATTAGAACTTTTTCATCAATAATAAGAAATTATTTACCTAAAACAAACTCTATATCTTACCGAAATTTTAATTGTAAGGTAGTTTTGTCTTATTTCCACTGTTGTGTAAGATATCTGATATAGAAACTAGACAAAAATACTTGGTAAGATTTTATGTTTTTACAGTGTACCAAAGTTTTAGCTAAAATTTCACATTGAAACATTTTACAGGAACATTTTTCCATTTTTAGGAACAAAATCTACATGAAAAATGTACAAAAAACAAAACCTTACCGAGTATTTTTGGTCTGGTTCTACTGGAATATCTCAGTCCACTTTGAATTAAAGACAAGTCAAGTTTATTTGTTTCACACGTTTCAGTTACAGGGCAGTTCAAAGTGCTTCACATCATGAAAACATCATGCAGTCATCAATTATGAAGCAGTTAGTACACATTACGTTTGGTCAGATATAAAACTCATCAATCAAATACACATCAAATATATCGATCAATGATTCACTTACTGCTAATCAAAGATAACTACACAGCCTTGATTTAAAGGAACTCTGGAAAGAAAAAACTAACTTTGAAGTCACTTTTCAGCAAGACTGTAAGTCAATAATAATTCATTATTGATTAAAAAGTATTGATTAGTTCCACTGGGACATTATTTCACTCATATCAAGACATTTTTTTCATGTTGTGTTTTTCTCTTAAGAGTTATTGACTTCAGTAACAAGCTCCTAAATCTGCCTGTGAAGTTACTTGTAAGTTAGTTTTGACTTAATTCATGTGTGCTAAAATATTTGACCAGAAACTGGAGGAAAATTACTTGGTAGGATTTTGGTTTTTTTTGCAGTGGTTGCAAAAAAAACTGTAAAACTGTCACAATTCTTGCTTGTTTTGAACATTTTAATTAATAATCTGATATTTTAGAAAACGTTTCGATGAACGATAACGTTGTCCTAAATCAAAATTAGATTTTTATGAGTAAATTTAGTTGTGAAATAGTTAAATTATGGTTCATCTTCAAAGCTTTAGCTCCTGTTTTGCTGAAAAGTTCCTTGTAAGTTAGATTTGGTTAGTTTTGCACTAGAAACTAGAGGAAAATACTTAGTAAGATTCTCTGTTTTTGTTTTTCTATCCACAAACATTTTCAGTCATGTCTCTTGTTCAGACATAGTCCTTCCTGTTGTATCCGTCGACCGAAGTGCTTTTGACGGCTGAGTAATCCACTCTGATCGCTGCGGATACGCCGCCACTCGGCGCCGCCGCCGCCGCCGCCGCTGCTTTAGACGGACAGGAGCAGCAGAGCAGAGCGCCCCCCAGGATGAGCAGGCAGGACGCGGCCCAGCCAAAGTACAGAGCGTTCCCGAACTCCCGCTTCCCCGTCTCCTCCAGCATGGGGTCGTAGAAGCCCAGCACGATGGCGTGGGCCGTCCACGACACGGCCACCAGCATCAGCAGCCCGGCCGCCGCGAACGTCACGCCGGCCGCCGCCACCAGCCGCGGCTTGCTGCTCACGTCCCGGCTGCAGTTGGTGCACTTGGCGCCGGCCACCGCCAAGCCGATTCCCACGATGCTCATCACCATGGAGACGATGACCAAGGCTCGGGCGGCCTGCAGGTCCGTGGGAAGCCCCAGCATGGACTCGTGGACGCGGCAGTGCATCTGGCCCGTGCTCTGCACCGAGCAGTTCATCCACAGGCCCTCCCAGATCACCTGGGAGATGACGATGTTCTGGCCGATGAAGGCCGCCACGCGCCACATGGGCAGGCCGCACGCCACCATCACCCCCAGCCAGCCCGCCACCGCCAGGACCATCCCCAGGATCTCCAGGCCTGTAGAGTACATGGCGGGAGGCTCGGCGGGACACAAGGCCTTCTGTGTCTGGAGACGAAGGCGATATCGGATCTCTGCCGGAGGCTGGAGCAGTTTAAGCGAGGAAGAAGGAGAGGGAGAAACGGATTCCTTTTACAGCTTGGAGGACTGAAGGTGGAGTCAGCTTCAGGTGGTTCACCTTTAAACTTTGGTACACTGCAAAAACACAATCCTACCGGGGAGTTTGGTCTACTTTGTCTTGAGAAAACTAACTTTAAGTAACTTTTCAGCAAGAAATAGGAGCTTTTCTTTAAGTCAGTACGTCCTTACTGCTGATAAAAAGAGAGACTGCTAGTTCCAATGGCAGATTGTTTAACTTATGATAATACACTAACCCCATTTTTTAGTGAAATATTCTCCCACTGCGACATTTAAATTTAATTTAGAGTTTCTATCTAGTTTCTGTCACAAATACCTTGATAAACCCGAAAATAGACAAAAATAAATTTCAAGTAACTGTTCAACTAGATATAGTGATATGACTTCAGCAGTTTTACAACAGACTCAACAGTTAGTGAAGAATTCTGGTTCCGCTGGTAGATTTGTACAAGATATATTTCCTGTTATGAGTCAAATAATCTACCAGTGGAACCAGAACTTTTCATCAGTTTTAAGGAATCACTGACTCCTATATCTTTACTACAAAGTTCATTGTGACTTAGTTTAGTTTCATTTCAAGTCTAATAAGTTATTTGCAGTAGAAACTAGACCAAAATATTTAGTAATATTCTGTTTCTGTAAAAGCTGCCCAATTATTTGTTGTTGGATATTTTCATTACGAATTTTGAAGAAGGCGCTTCAAATATAACTTAAGTTCGATTTCCACCAAAAAATGTGATTAATAAATATTTACTGTTACTGTCAGTAGTAAAATTACTAAAACTGTGGCTTGTATTCATTCTTTTAGATCGTATTTACTGTCAGATAAGATCGGCTCGTTGTTTGAATAAGACTTTCCTGCATTGAAAAAGACAAAACGCAGCGTTTTGTTTTTAGCTGGTCAGCCAAAATCGGAGCCTTCGTTTCAAGTTTCTTTCCTTCAAAGTTGCTAGTTTTTGTCATGCATACATCTAAAAAGAATAGAAGGTCATTTTTGTGGACTTCAGCTGTAACTTTAATGAGAAAATGTGAAGTTAAGAGGTGAAGTTAAGAGCATTCAGCTGCTTTCATCTTTAGCTCTTTTTATTGTTTTCTGCCGAACTGATCACAAACCCTGAACCAGGAATTATCTCCTAAATGATCCTTTTACCTGACAGACAGCAGAGCCTCTGAGGTTTAACAAATGAGGAACTCTGTCGTTAAAGACTCTCCACTAATTAACAAAGGTCACCGGCGGGGTCAGAGGTCAGGTCAGGTGAAGGCGCTTTGCTTTCATTGTGGTTTTTGTCTGCTACACTGCAAAAAACACAAGATCTTACCAAGTAATTGCGTCTAGTTTCTAGTGGAAATATCTTGGCACACTTTAATTTTAAGTGTAATAAAATATTTGCACTAAAAACTAGACAAAAACACTTGTACAGTGTACACACACAACAAAAACTAGACATTATTTATAAAAGAAAGCAAAAAAAACGTGATTTAATTCCCAATAAAAAGCCTTTGAATTAAACTGTTGTTGCATAGTTCCACCGGCAGGGGGAGCCAGCCTCTCCTGCAGTCTGTTGACTTGTCCATGTAGTCAAAGCAGGAATTTGTTTGGATTTGCCTTTAATGCAAATTCCAACCTGCTTTGTTCAAATAAGAACCAGGTTAAAAATAAAACACCTGGATGCTTTCGTGTGCAGACATCTGATGCTCTGTTGGTTCAGCTTTTTGTTTCTATTCCGGCATTCAGTCTGTTTGGTTCACATTTCCATCAGTTATACATTTTCCTGACATTTTCTCATTCGCGTCGTTGGTAGAGAAACATACAAAATCTCACCAAGTATTTTTGTTTTCTCCAGCCAGATGTGGATGCTTGTTCTAAGTCAATAATTGGTTGATACTGATGAAAAGTTTTAGTTCCCCATGCAAATTATTTCACTTATAACGGGACATTTTTCCACTAGTTGTAAGTGAAATAATATTTTTTTTTTTAAATCAACATTAAGGAATCAACACCAGCTCTTGTGTCTTGTTGAAAAGTTACTTGTAAGTTAACTATGTGTTATAAGATATTTGCACTAGAAACTAGACACAAATACTTGGTGAGATTTAGTGTTTTTTGCAGTGCGTTTCTGAAACTCCTGATCTCAGGATTAGTCAGAATCTAGAACATGTTATGCAAACCGTTTTATAGTAAAAAAAAAAAAAGAAAAAAGAAGCTGTTGTTTTTAGAATGTCAGACAGTTGAGATGAAAAGATAAACATGAAGTCAAGTTGCACTTTTCAGCATAACGGTGAGTTCAAAAACCGGTCAAATTTCTCATTTGATTGGTTTTCTGTGGAAATAATAAAGTTTTTTTTGGAGCGGCTTAATCAGAATCCAGACGTAAATTCAGATTAAGGTTTGGTCTAAAATCTCGAAGCTCCATTGTGACCTGAGCATAAAGATTAAATCAGCAAAATAAAACCCAGACATGAAAGTGTCTTTGGTGTGAAACGATAAGCGGGACAAAAAAAAAACAAAACAACAAAAAACAGCCCAATTTTAGCTTGAGTTTTTTATTTATTTATTTTTTTACTAACATGCTAATAAAATAAATAATAAAATTACAAGGATAAAGTCATTAAATGACATGAATAACATAATATTATGACTTTGTTCTCATGTTGTTTCAACTTTATTCTCATAATATTTTGACTTTATTCCTGTATTGTTATGACTTTATGCTTGCACGACTTTATTCTCCTAATTATATCTTTTCATATTTTTTTTTTATTTTGTGTTAGTTTGGCCACAATGCAATGAAATGTTGCACTTAAAGGAGCAGGAATCCTCACAATGTCTCTTTTTCTCACGAATAAGACAAAAAGTCCAAACAAGGAACCCTGCAGGCTAAAATCGCAGATAACAAACCTTTTGCACCCATCACGTCAGATTCTTCATATAAAAGAACCGGTCATTTAAATTCGGTGTGTTTTGTGTAATTCTGCTGGAATCAAAAAGCTGAAATGTGAAAGAAGAGGAAGAAGTAAAACCCTGTAGCCATTCCCTCTCCACCCTCTCTGTGATGCCATTCATTGTTTCTCTACTTCGTGATTTGTAACTGACGGGCTTTGGTGTAACAGTTTGTTCCCGGAGTTTTAGGGAGTATCCACTTTTAACGTGTTGTAACTCGTTTCTTCTCAGAACGTCCCTTAAAAGCAATGAAGTCACACCAGGAGGTGTAAATGTGAAGCAACCGGCAGAAGATTTGAACACAGATTAAATTTCCTGTCACTTAACATGGTATTAAAGAATAACAACCCAAATTTACTTCTTTTTTTTTTTTTTTTTGTTTTTTGTTTATTTTACTCTGCAGATTGTGACATTTTTGTGTAAAATCTGGTTCAATTCTGCAAATTACACTTTAAACATCAACTTGCGTTAATGCCGCTCTGGGCGAACCCTGTCGCCATTTTATTTATGTAAGAAAAGATTTTTAAAAAACCAAAACTGTGATTTGAGTAGTAAAAAAAACAAAGTAGAATAATTCAGTTCAGGTTGTTTTTATCAAACAGAAACTCTGTTGTCACAAAACAATTAAAGATGTCAGGAATATCACAGAGTCTTGGAGGGAAGCTGCTATGCAAAATTCACATTTTGGACATTTTTATCCTCCAGTGTCAGCTGCTTCTAAAAATAACCCAAGCACTTAAAAAAGAAACACCCAGTCATTTTTTGGCAATAAATTAATATTATTTTGTTGTCTGGAAAATTAGCTGTTTCAGAAACAGAATATATATGTACGTATATACATACGTATATTTTTAAATAAAATTTTTTTTTAGGGGCTGCACAGTGGCGCAGTTGGTAGAGCTGTTGCCTTGCAGCAAGAAGGTTCTGGGTTCGATTCCCGGCCCGGGGTCTTTCTGCACGGAGTTTGCATGTTCATGTGTGGGTTCTCTCCGGCTTCTTCCCACAGTCCAAAAACATGACTGTCAGGTTGATTGGCCTCTCCAAATTGTCCCTGTGTGTGGTTGTTTGTCCTGTTTGTCTCTGTGTTGCCCTGCGACAGACTGGTGACCTGTCCAGGGTGACCCCGCCT
>CAEGAE010041629.1:0-11785 GCA_903067095.1 Girardinus metallicus
GGTCATTTTCACACCTTCAGGGTCTCTGAAGGGGCCGACCAATGATTCTCTCCCCATGATTTCGGCCCAAAACATGACTCCACCACCTCCTAATGACTCCACCACCTCCTTGCTGACGTCACAGCCGTGTTGGGATGTGGTGGCCATTCACCACCCACCCACTACTCCATCCATCTGGATCATCCAGAGTTGCGCAGTGGTCATCAGTGAACAAGTCTGTTTGAAAATTAATCTTCATGTCCGGCTGGGCTCACTGCTACCGTTTCTGCTTGTGAGCAGTTAGGGGTGGCCGAATAGTAGGTTGATGCACAACAAGCCTCTGGAGGATCCTCCACCTGGAGGCTCCAGAGGCTCCAGCAGCTTCAAATGACTGTTTGCTGCTTTGTAAGGGCATTTTAGCAGCTTCTCTCTGACTCGGATGAATTTGTCTAACAGAAATCTTCCTCACTATGCCTTTGTCTGCACAAACCCATCTTTGTTCTGAATCAGCCACAAATCACTTCACGGTATGATGATAGTTCTTCAGTTTTCATTAAATATCTAACGTTTTCATATCTTGTCCACTGCATTACACTATCTGATGATTTTCGGCAGCAAAGAGATCCTTTCTCTTTCCAATATTGCTTGAAACCTGTGGCCTGCTTAATAACATGGAACATCCTTCTTAAGTAGATTTCCTTTAATTGAGCTCCCCTGACAAACTAATCAACCCAGCTCTCTGAAATTACAGTGATTCAAAGAGCCCTGAGACACAATACCATCTATGAATTTAATAGCATGACAAAAAAATGTATCTTTATGACACTTAAATCCAATTTGCATAATAATTTGGAACACAGTGTAGAACAAAAAACCCACTTACAAAAAAAATAAAATAAAATACAAAGTCTAGGTAGTAAAATCCAAAAACTAACCGACCAAACTTGGGACACGAGGAGGACACAGGATCAGAAACAGGAGGTAAGAATAAATTGGCAACTAGTGACAGAGTGAGAGGAAGTTAAAAACTGGGAAGTAGTGGTGAGAAACAATGGAGCAGACCTGATGAGCTAATTGACCAGGAGTTAGACCAGGAGTCAGCTGAGGACCGAGGGTGGTACAGGGAAGCTGGGAAAATACACAGGGGAACATAAATAATGATCAATTACTGAAGGTTTGGTGTCTCCGTGATTTTTTTGTTTAGGGGATATAACAGTTTTGTATTACATGGCGAGATGTAAACTTTGAGGCCTGGCCATGCTCCTTCAGCATGGACGAAAACTTACTGATTTGATAACTTTAATTTGGCCATACCTTATGAACAAACTGACCAAGTCTGAACCCGATCAATAAAAATCCCTAGGAAGAGTTTGATCAAATATGGAAGTATAAACGGCCAAAATGCCGTGAAAATCAGAACTTCAGTCCAAAATAGCTGACTTCTTGTTTGGTGTAGACCAGGAGTGCTCACTATTTTTGTGACCAAGATCTACTTTTTCTCTCACAGCCTGCTGAGATCTACCTCATGATACGAAGACATAAAAATTGTAAATTAAACTCTATTGACTTATTTTATATGCAAATATGCATCAGTTATAGCAGAAATAATAAGTGATAACCTAACCTAACGCAGTTTCTTCCTCAGTGAGATTCTGAAACTGGGAGGAGGTTACTGGTTTATCAGTCAGAAGCTGGTTGTAAACCTGAGGCCAGCAGGTGTCAGTCAGTTATGGTAGATCTGAACTTTGACCTCAATATGAGAAACTACAGACTGATAGGAGGAACCAAAGAGCTCTGTAAAGGTAAAGGCAAATCTTCTGAAGTTGGGATATAATTAATTTAATTTCACATAATTATCGCGGTAGAAGCCAATTGTTTGTTAAAACTTAATGAAATATATTTGTCCTGTTTTATGTTTGTTGTGAATGACGTATATTCACAAACGAACGAGGTAATTAGTCCAAGTTCTGAAACTACAGCGGCTGTGATGCGCCACAGCAAAGGTAAAGAAATGTAAAATAACCTGAGCAGGTGATCAACTCAAAATCTCTCTCTGTCGTTTAAGCACACCTGTTGCCGTGGCAACCGCCTGCGCCCCGCAAGCCGAGCAGTTTAAAACATAAAATTCAGTCCGTTACAATATCAGGTTTCCAGGCTTGATATTTATTTCTCGGTTATTAATAAGCCTCTCATGATCACAGCGGTGGTTGAGTAGCTGATTTAAACTCCCGCTCTGCTCGTCAGTCCGTCTTTGAGTCCCTTTTTTTGTTAATGGAACCGAAACGCACCGAATTGCGCAACACCTAGTTGAAACAATAATTACTGAGATTATTAATTTTAACACGTTTCGTTGATTTTTTTTAAAGTTATCATTCCTTAATGAAGCTACAACCGTTTAGGATCTTAGTGAATGTTTTTGATAAGCCGGTCAGAAGAGGAAGTGCTGGTCTCAGCGTCCTGGCAGCGTTCAGTTTGTCACCTACTGCAGAGATCGACTCAGAACCTCGACTCAGATCGACTCTGCACCCCAGTTTTCCCCTGGGAAAACTGGACCCCTGAGATAGTGGGGACAATTTTCCCCGACTATCTGTGGGGAAAACCCCACAGATAGTCGGGCCAAAACAACGTTGAAGATGCCTGATTTCAGATCGGAGCCGTCCCAATGTTCTACCGACTGGACCAGATCAGTCGTGACACCTCACAGTACAGGAGGATCAGTTACGACTATCGCAAGAGACAATCGGGGGTGCCCCGCCCCCCACCCCGGGCTGCAGTAAAATTGCCAGGCCTTGACCGGTACGTGGTGGTAAAAAGGTTGGGGACCACTGCTGTAGAGTATTCACTGTTTAGATGAAGCCCAGAGAAAACTTCTGGATCAACATTGTTAGACTATTTTTCAGACTCCTGTTCTCCCAACCTAGAAATGGAATTAGACCAGAGGATACTTAGCAACCCTGAACATACTTTAGATCAATATTAGATTCTTTTTTCTTCTTTTACTCTTTCCTTTTTGTTTGTATTTTCTTTTAATTCGTGTAAAGCACTTTGTATTGCCTTGTTGCTGAAAATGTACTATATAAATAAACTTACCTTTACCTTTACCCGACCCCCAAGCACTGAGCCTGGCAGCATCTTTATCCCTTTTTTTGTGCAAATTTACACAATCTGGGCAAACAAGTTGACTTTTTCCCGTCAGTTAGGCAATTAGAAGTTCTTTGATTCACCTCCGCCTGCTTTTAAAGGCATCGCTGTTCTGATGATCAGCCGGCTAGAAGACCAGCTATGACTCAGAGTTCCTCGGAATCAGAAGCTTCGTTAGAGGAGAGAGAATCAGTATTTATTAAGGCAGCCTGCTGCGATCAGAGGGACGTTACCTCCATGTGTTTTAAGCGCGTCACCTCCTCCTGTTGCCTCTTGCGGCCCTGCCGTGACTTGGCTCCATTGGAGTCCGCCGCGGTCAGCGTAGAGCTGCTCATTAATCTTAGCAGCAACTCTGTCCCACTTCTCTCCATAATCTTCTCTTCTCCTAATTTGCCTTATCGGTCACACTGACTTTCTTTTTGTTTGTGTTTGGAAGGCTTACTCCAGGCTGTTAGCCAGGGGGTGCAGACAGGGAGCAGAACGGAGTGCGGCAGCTCGCCCCTCGCCCCCCCATCCGTCATGAAGCCAGGGGTGGTTTATCATGCCAGGTTTTAGGTTGTTATTTTTTTTCATCTTGTCCCTGCCAGCAAATGCTCATTCATTTACAGGCAATAGATAGTGCTGAGAGTACTGATGGGGAAGCTAATGCTTTTAAGTAGAAGATTACACCACATTTAATAATGATGTTACTTATTGCTGCTGGCTCTGCAAACTGTCATTTGTCATGCATTCCCCTCTTGTGTTCTACCGGCGTTTTCCTTCCTACTTGCTAATTTTATCCCATTTCGGTCTAATCTCTTCCCTGCAACCTAAATTGCTGCAGTAAACATCAACGAGGCAGGTCCGTCTATTTCATCAGCACCCCGACGTCTTTGAAACCATCAGCTGCTGTCAGGAGGCGCCTGCGGGGCAATCATAGACGGCCTGTTAAAGTCTCAATCTTTTCCTTTGTGTTCCCGTGAGGGGAGTTTAGGGAAAAACCTGCGTTGTGCCGTTTCTAAAGCCGACCTCATCAAAGAAACCAGGATGAATAAACTGTTCAAAGTAACACTGTGGCAAACGCGGTGCTATATGCTACCAAGGGTTTCAACTTTTGTTAAGCTGCTGACAAATTCAATTGTGATCTTTTCTGATTCATCAGATCTTGACAGCTTCAAAACGCAGTCAGTGAGGAGTGCAGTGAACGTCCGTGAGGGCCAAGGAGTGGTTCTTTTATGTGGAGCTCCCCCACATTCTGGAGGTAAGCGCTGCCACATCAGGCTGCTGGTGTTTGTGTACTCTTGTTTTGATTATAGAAATACCCAAAGGACTTTCCCTGTTTTACTTTGACATTTGAGGGGGGAAATAAAAACTGTTTTTATTTTGTTATGTATGGGGAAGCAGGAGATTTTTACCTTGTGTAATAATTAAACAGTTTGGCAGCATTTATGCAAATATTATACATTATATTCTTAAAGCTGGTATGAACCCCTTCTATGTTATTGTTTACAACCAGAAAATTTGCGCATGCCAGAGGGCAGAAAGAACAAGTCTGTTAGCCTAATAAAACCTGGACATGAACATATTATTAATTTAATATTATGTGCCACAACAAAGGGAAATATAACACAGAAAAACCATTGGAAAATAATTCAAAGCCACTTGTATTTTTCTTTTTCTTGCTGTCTGTGTTGGCTATGCTATACAGACACGTTGCCATGGCAGTTGACAACAACATGTGTATCAATATTCACCATCAAAAAACACTCAAACATTTCCTACACAAATTTGTTGACTTTGCAACTATTAGTTATTTCAACTATCACTATGGAAGTGTCTACTTCATTTCTTTTACATGACACAAACATCTGTTCTTGTCTAAATGCATCTCTAATGCATATTTTGGCTATAATGAGATACAAATCTTATTATAATCAGTTTGATGTCTCATTATAACAAACTTTCTGGTTACTTCAAGATGTTACTCCTGAATTTATTTCCTTGCTTTGGCAGTTAGTTTGATAATTAAAATGGCAATAAATATTGTTACAAAGTCAATATTTAGGATGCTCTATTTTTATATCAGCACTAGGATCATACTGCATAATATTTGCGTACATGCTCTGGAACTGTTGACTTATTACACAAGATAATAACAAGAAAGTTTGTTGTTTTAATGAGATTCTCTCCTGAATTTATTTCTTAGCTCTGGCAGCTCAACGCTTCCATATCAAACATAGAATAAACAGCCAGAAAATCTCATAATAGCTTTTAAATAAACATATTAATTCAGCATAACATTGTACATTTTGGGATGTACATGGCAAAGCAAACATAAACATGTACCCATTCATTTATAAGGTAATCTGCTCTAGCAACTAACCTTAACAGCAAAACACTAATACTTTTCACACTCTGTTTTATTTTTTATGAGCAGAAAAACTTATAAAGAAGGGGAAAGTGTGGAAGACTATTTTTTTTTGCCAGCTGACCAACAATGCACAGCAATAGGTGTGGGAGGGGCAGAGCTGCATTACTTTATGCTTCAGAGCAATGCTGGTCACTCTGGAACTTTCTCAGGCATCATTAAACAGACTTGTAGATGTTTTGAAACCTTTGACGTTTTGGTACATCTTCATATCAATAGCTTACAGTATTGCTACAAGGATTCTGATTTTACAAAGGACTAAAGCCAATCACAGGTTGTATGCGTTTTTATTTCTTTTTTAGTCTAATTAATGAAGGAGGTTTCTCAAATTAAGCTCGAAGAAATTGTCTTGTTTACTTCCTATGATTGTAAGGTGTGAATGTTGAAAAATGCTCCCCTGAAGCTGCAATAAACAGGTGGTTAGCTTACTGTTCCACAGAGAGTGGAAAGTAGCAAAAAGTAGCCAGACTTGAAAATGTGACAAAACCGCAGACAGACAAACAGCACCTCTAAAGTTAACTCATTAGCACAGCGTATTGATCTGCTTATTTGCTAGAAAACTGCTTTGTTACAAAGGAATTACTTTCTGGAAAGAAAAAAAAAACATACTGCCCACAACTACAGCCTGTCACTTTTTAACTTAAGGTTTGCAGAAATATTAATTAATGAGATTTGGGGCTACAAAGTTGGAATTAACTGTTCCAACACTGTTTTCAGTGCCTTCCAAATGCACTCATGCTTTTTATTGGGTTCTTATGAAATAGTCCAACACAAAGTTGTGCCTAACTGTAAAGTTAGAAAAAAGGATTTATGTTTTATAAAGATTTCCCATATGTTTTTATTCAGCCCTCTTTACTCTGATACAACTGAATAAAATCCTTGTTATCCATTTGATTCATGAAACAGACTTCTTAGTCAACTAACATCCTCATGGAAACCAAAGAACATCTCACAGATTACTTTCAAACCATCGTCCACTGACTACTGCACAATGACTACCATACCAACACATACCAAGACATTGTCAACCTAAGCTTGTAGGACAAGGACAGAATTAACTGAAAAAGCAAAGAGTCAACTCTAGTAGCTTGGTAAAAAAAACGCCCACCGGTTCTACGGTTTGGTTTGTGCAGAGAGCCCAAACTATTGGCTTTTGAGAAACAATCACTTGCTGGAGGCATGGAAGGAGAAAACAATTGGATCTGCTTTGACCTATTTGCTAACATTTGGCCGTGCTGTATGGTAATGCTCCAGCTCGAATGTGAAGGAAGCTATGCTACAAAGTTTAATGGAAATTGCAAGTGCTGTACAGAGAGAAATCACATCTTTGACAGGAATAAAATGTCTTAAACATTTCTCTTGTTCCGACTTTAACTGCTCATTATTTTGAAGCGTGGCCAACATGGACTGAACAGCTTTGTTCACTTCCTCCACTGCCATTGCTAACCAACAATTCTAAAACAGTGCAAAACATCTATGTCATTGTTCACAACTTCTCCTTCTGTTTGCTGGTTGACCAGTATGAAATTCATCAGAAACTGTTCTCAATGGGAGAAATTCTAGATGTTGTACTGAAGGGAAATGAGAATAGAGTGGAATTGCATGGAAAGGCAATGGACAAGCCACAACTGTAAAGGAGCCAAAGACATTAGATGTTCTATTAGTCGTTCATGTCAAAAATATGGCATTAAAGCAGTCATCAAAATAAAGTTATTAATCTTGGATGGAAATCAGCAAATATGTGTAAAAGAATTCTGTGGTCAAATGAGACAATGAATCTTCTTTGGACCTTGTGATGAGAGCATGGTTTTTTTCAGTCAGAACAAAGAAGCTAGTCAAAGTTAATGGGAAGATTGATGGAACTAATTGGAGAACAATCATGGAAGAAAACTAAAGACTTGAGGCTGGAGCAGAGCTTCAGTTCCTAACAGGACTACACCCCTAAGCATAGACGAGCACTGCAGGGGAAGTGCTTATGTAAGCAGGGTTCCACCAGGGTATTATAAGCCTGTGGGGCACCAGGCTTTACTTGCACCCCACCCGACTAAGTGTCGTTTATTTTAAATAGGATCTTTGCTGTCACCAGTGACAGTAAAGGTGGATTAAGCTAGGTTCATAGCAGACAAATTGAACTGGGAGTGAGGGAGTGCTCACCAATTGGGTTGTCCCTTCACCTGCTTGTTGACCTTCCAAGTTATGCCCACAGAAACACGGTGGGCAGTTGAAGGACTGCCCTAGAGCCAGTGTCTCACTGGGCTTAGGAGGTTTTCCTGCAGGTAAACCTTTCAAAATCATGTGCTACTTTATGTTGGTACATTGCATAGAATCAACATAAAACCTCTCACATTTTTGTGAGTTAACATGACAAAATGTAAATTCGGTCATTAACAATCATTTGCAAGACACTGCAAATGAGCACAGAGCTCTTAGCTGTAGACCTACTGTACATGGGGAAACGTTTCAGAGAAGATATGTGACTGTATTCTATAAATGAGAGGCTACAAATAAAAGATTAAGTTGCACCCTCTCCCCCCACAGCCCTCTATATCTACAGAAAACTGAGGACAGCCACAATGGCTGCTGCCTAGCTTGTCAACCTCTTGATACAATAGCTTGCACACTGGAACAACCAATTTCTCTCACAAGAGAACAGTTTGTCGCAGTGCATTGTACAGCTGGTCTTTGGGATAATAGGTCAGAGTACTCTGTGTGAAATACAGTTTGACAGCTTCCCTCTCTGACACGGGCTTATGCACGACAGGGTGCTGTAACTGTAGTTCTTTTGTGTTTTACCACATTTTCAAAAAGTGACTGAAAGTAAGGCAGTCTCCCTCTGTCACTTCTCTCTCTCTCTCTCTCTTCCTAATCCTTTTTTTTCCCTTTCCTCTCTTAAATTTGAAAGCGTCAACGTGCCTCATAACCTTGCACTCCACTGAACTGTGTTAGACACCTACAGCACAAGACGTTTCTTTGGCTTCTCATTACACTTGATTGACTCTGAATTGTGGGAAAAGCTTTCTCGTTTTGCCAGCCCATGCAATATCGCACCGCACCAAATGTAAAAAATGAAACGCAATAGAGAAGTAATTGCTATTGTACCGCTTCTGTAGTCCGACAGTTTTTTGTTTACTTACTTAAAAGAGCCTATTTGCACTTTTTCTGCACAAAGGCATTCGTGTTGTATTTCAGTTGTTGCTCGACGAAGAATCGCTGTGTGGTGTTCCATCGCCGCTCATTACAGCAGCCCGGTTCAGAAGGGGGTTATGCTGACTCTGAGCTATGTGGCTCTCCTGCTTGCCTAATCAGAAGCAGCTTTGTATCTGCGTCGCTGCGTTCAGCACGGACACTCCAGCCGGTCAAAAGCTAAGCGTCTCCCCCTGCCTTCGGGTTGGTGTTGGACATGATGGACAGTTGTTACATACACCTATTTATCTCAGATACCGCCCCTGAAGTGAAAGATTGCGTGATGAGCCTCCATTTATGGACAATGACAACGTAATTCTTCTGACAGGTCTTTCCTCTTTTTCAGTGGGGGCCTTGTCGCCTGTGAAAAGAAGTGATGGCATGTTCTTATACATGTATGTCAATCCATTGATCTCTCAGTCCATTTGTTCGTTCATGATGCCCTTAAACTGAGTCGCTCAGGGACCCGGAGAATGGAGGCCATGTGTCAGGGGAGGGCCACTGACGCGCTGTAATCCAGTTTGTTTCGCTCTCTTTCCTCCGTTCTCCTGCTTTTTTTTTCTGCACTGATAGTTATTGCATTCTTGGTATCTCCTTCGAAGGAAACCTGAAAAAGGGGATGGAAATAATGTGATATGCTAACATAAGGCCAAAGAGGAGTTCTTTTGATTCAGTTATTCCATCTGTGTGGACAAAACTGAACTAAACTGTTTTTGTCTGTGCTCAGAGCTGACATTTGCGTGGATCTTCAATGAATACCCGTACTCCGTCCAACAAGACAGCCGAAGATTCATCTCCCAAGAGACAGGGAGCCTGTATATAGCCAAAGTGGAGCCCTCTGATGTGGGCAACTACACTTGTGTGGTGAACAACACAGTCACAAAACAGAAAGTTCTCAGCTCCCCGACACCACTGGTCCTCAGGAGTGACGGTAAAAACAATAAAACACTTTCTCAGGATGTGTCTATTACTGTATTTTTTGGCATTCCTTTGTCCTACATTTCACTGTTGCTGCTATTTTCTTTTCCCTTATTTTTAACAAACAAGATATTAAAATAGCTTCTTTTCCATTGACCATACATTTGTGCAAATTGGAATTACAAAAATAAATCTGCTTACTGGAAACAAGTCGATTTTGGGGAAAGCTCAAGATTTGTTTTTTGGAATAAAAATTCTCATCTCAAGTTAGCCTGTCCAGCTCAAGTTTTCTCTTTCACTTACACTCAGCACAGTGTTTGAATTGATATCATAGGCAATCTGATTAAAATACGGCTCCAAGCCAAAGTAAGATTTTACAATGAGATTTTTTCAGCACTTAGTGTGGTTGATCCTCACTTTTTTACCATTTACAGACAGAAATAAATCAAAAATTCAGACAATGTGATTCTCTGAATTTTTTTTCCTCATTTTGTCTGTCATAGTTGAGGTCTACCTATGATGTCAATTACAGGCCTCTCTCATCTCTTTAAGTGGGAGAACTTGCACAATTGGTGACTGACTAAAAAAATAAATGTTCTTTAATAAAGAGTGAAAGATAACAGTTCCTTACTTTCAACATCATGTTTCTTGTTGTTTTTACTGACCTGAAATAAGTCAAAACAGACATATTTTTCTTAGTATTAGAGGTGAAGCGGTCTTTGTTTAGCCAACTAAAAGGTAGTGTGCTCTCCAGTAATTTCTCTGACATTAAAAGAGCTTTAAGCTGCTTGAATGGTGTCATGGATATTTTATTATTATTTTTTGCTGTTTTAAAACAGTAGCTATTAAAATGTTGCTATGACACTAATCACTCGAAATGTTGCTAATCACCCAAAATTATCTGGGAAATTGTCTCAGATCATAAAAGATGAAACAACATGCTGTGCTTGTAGCTAACAAGACAAAGCAAATTTTAAATTTTATTCAAATTGGCTTCTACAATGAGACCCTGCCTCATTGGAAACATGTCATGGAGCTTGTAACTGAGTTAAATTTTCTTTTAAATCATCACTTTGATGCATAGCAGACTCTTCACTAAGGAATTAGTAACCAAATCTGTAGTGGGAAGTTCAGAATATATTTCTGCAATATATCACAGAAAAATAGTAGGGCAAATAAATAACACACGTGTAAAAAGAGTAAAAAAAAAATCTGTATGGCTGATGTTTATCTTCCACCACCTGCAGCATGTTTAGCAATGATATACAGCGATTTATAGGCACTGCAGGCTTTGATGACCTAGAAAATGAAAAATCTATGCCTGCATCTCAGAGGATTATCCACATGTGCACCACTCCAACCAAACTGCTGAACTGACTGGTAAGCACATAGTTTTCACACGTTATTGCTGTTAAAACACAACTGATTATTACTTATTATTAGCTTTGAGGCCTCCATAAAACAATACCCTCATTTAAAAATCCATTCTGCTTTTTAACATGAAGGCACACATAGGACACCAAAGCTGCTCTTGCTCCAGGGCACCGGGTCTGAAGCTGGTAATAGCAAAGGGCATGCTGCTATATTTGCAACAGAAGCGTGTGGCCCATCCCAGTGAAATGAATATAAATAAAGTCCTAAATGAAGTTGCTTTCATAAATCTCTGCAAGTAATCTCCACCAAGCTAATCTTTTCAATGATATGTTCTCTGAATCTTTTATGACCCCCCTCTTATTTCTTCTCTCCTTTATAAGACCTTCAATGATCACTTTGCTACATGACCATAAAGGCTTTTTGTGCAAGCTGTCCCAGTCTATCAGTCCTCTGTCTCTGATCCAGACACACAGGGCAATGTCTGCAGTTTGCCAGTGCTATAATAAAGCTCGCTGTCTGTTGTGCTCTCTGTTTTCTAGGTGTAATGGGTGAGTATGAGCCCAAAATAGAAGTTCATTTTCCAGATTCGGTTCCAGTTGCAAAAGAATCCGTGGTCAAACTGGAATGTTTTGCTCTGGGAAAGTAAGTCCAGCTTTCTTCAGTGTGTTAAATGAACAGTAGATTGATTTCCCACATAAATTAGAGCTATTTAAGCAAACAATAGCAGGTACTCTTTAACTGATTTGCCTATATATATATATATATGTATATATATATATCCAA
>CAEGAE010041648.1:0-29638 GCA_903067095.1 Girardinus metallicus
ATATATATATATAATCTTGCATACAGACAATCTCATTTACAAATTGGACTGCTCAATTGGAAAACATTTTTTGACATCAGCTATTTAAAATTAGGTATCATTGAATTTGATAAAGTATATTGCAACTGAAGAACAGTGAAATGCCTTAAAATATGATGTTTCCCTGATTCCCTCTTGTCAAATCTCTTAAATTACCTGACAATGTTTATTCACATATAGAATATTGTTTTAAAAAAAAATTAAATTCAAATTGTACTTCATCAAACTCTGCATAACATTATGCATTAAGTTGAGACAAAATTGAACTAATTACATAAATAAACTAAATTACAAAATAAAAAATGTTTATGCAGCGTAGAAAATAAAGTCTGTTAGTCAGACCAGATCAAAACAAATTTCACGTTAATTATAATCCTTGCAATATAATTACAAACATTATATTGCTTTTTTGGCATGAGGGCCAACTTGGATTAAAGCAATCTAGTATTCTACACTACTTAAAGTTTGTGATTCATGAGGCTTTCATTGGAGAGCAAGGATAGATATTCTTTATTCCGCCTCCCCATCCTCAAGAAAACGGTGCTAAAATCTCATGTCATCGAATTTTTGTCAGACTGTTGCACGAACTAGATACTTGTAAAGTTTTACACCTATCGGCTGCAGCAGTACGTGTTTAAATATATATTAAAAATCTCTCTTGGTTCTAGTTTATCATGTATATTCTCCTGAGAACTTCTGCACTCCAAAAGATTGGTTGAGCTTCCAAAACAGATAACAACAAAAAAAAATGGTGAACTCAAATTCTTAACTCCTGGCGCTTTTAATACGTAACCTACATATGGTCTTTTGTGATTTTATAATTCATGACAATGAATCATTAATGAGAATGGCTCCAGAGTTGACTTGTGCGTGTTTTTTTTTTTTTTTTTTTTTTGTTTTAATATTGAAACATTGTTAAATCTTTGGACTTTCACCAGTGCTTGTTCTGTTCTTTTTCTACTTTATTCTGTTTGTACACAGGGTACAAATGAGCAAGAGAACTGCAGTCATTAAGATTTCCCTGTTTAAGTGAAGGTAAAACAAACAAGAAACATGTGCACAAGCTTTAACGTCAAAGAAGAAATACTGGCGATTGTTTAGTCTATTATGTTGCTTATTGGCACTTCTGAAGGAGAGCTTTGTCATATATTTGTGATTTTAACGGGGTCTTCTTGATTTTGTTCTGAGGTAGACAGACTGTGAAATTAGTTGTTATAATGTGTGTTTATCCTAAACGCTTAAGGTTTTTGATAGAATATTACTTGTGGAAGTGAGCGACTTTCATTTAGATTCAAACTGTTAGTTTCTTTATGGACTTAGGAGTTGGTCCTTTTCAGGTAGCAAATTGTATGGATTTCACCGTTTAACCAGCAAGTGGCTTGTTACTTTATTGTCGCATAGCCATCAGTTTGTCTTTAGCAATCTGTAACTCTCTCCCTTTCTCCCTCCCCATCAGAGTCGTTGCCTGAACAAACCTTTAAGGATGAGAGTGATGCAGCCACCCTGAGACAGACCCTTCCAGATTTAACCCCTGATGACCCGTCCGAGGCTCCGGCTCTGCCCGTTGAAGACTCCACCCCGGCAGCTGCCACCACAGAGGCAGCTGACAGGGAGGAGGCCACTGACGCTGGGGACCAGGAAGGAGAAGAGTCTCCCAGCAAATCCCCCTCCAAAAAGAAAAAGAAGTTCCGCACACCTTCCTTCCTAAAGAAAAACAAAAAATGAATCTGAGAACATTGGACAAATCTGGCCTCGGCTTCTTTTTGGTTCTTTTTTGTTTTTCTGTCAATATACTCTTCAAGTGAGCCACACTTCCACAATTATACTTTGATTCTTTTTGTATCTTTTGTTACAAGCTTATTAACCTGCTCTTGCTCATTAGTGTGTGCCAATTTTGTATACAATGTAAAAAATAATCGCATTAAGGTTTTTAATTATTAAAGGCTTTTAGTTGTGAGTGCAATCTGTCTCATCCACTCCATCTGGTGTTTATGCATGTCTATAACTACAGGTTCACATGCTTAGTGACGTTGGAGAGTTTTGTTGCTTTTTTTTTTTTTTTTTTTTAACTATTAACCAACGTAACCACTAGAATGTATAGGGATTGTATCTAAATATGTCTGTCGCTGCAAGGCGAGGAGGTTCTAACCTCTCACTGAGCTGCTGGAGATTTATGACAAGTGATGACTACAAATTTCATACATGCATCCCTGAAGCTGTGCACTCATTTCATTACATGTCAGCGGATGGGAGAGCTACAGTCGAGCTACTTTGGAATGGTTGTATGCTTTTGTCCAAAATGCAATAATTCCAATGAAATTGTTCAATCTCAGCCACATGTAATTCTTTTTCTTCTTCTCTTCTTTCTTTTTTTTTTTTTTAAACATTGCATTGCTTACTGACATGGTTCTTTACTTAATGCTGGTCAAATATCTTACAGGCCATATTAAGTAAGAACACTGCTCTGTTATGCAAGGTTAGTCCTGCCTTGTTTGTAACTAACGTTGTGCTTGCTGATCAGTCTAAGGCTTCAAGCAATGTATCTGCCACTGGCTGCAAGCCTTTATGGTGAAGGAATGTGTACATTTGTATTTTTTCTTTTATTCTAATGGTTTCATCATGACTTTTGTATTTGCTCTTTTGTTTCACTTTAGAAGCAGCTATTTTACATCTAGTTTTTAGTTATTCTGTCTCAAATTAGATTAATCTATTATTGCTCTTTGTGAGAGGGAACTGTGGCCCCTTTTCTGTCGTCAAACCACAACTTTTGCCAGATATTGCTTTTATCCAGTTGCATTTATTCATGGAGAACGTCTTACAAAGCTGCATTTTCAATCATGTCTTATAACCATAGATCCAGATGTTTACTTAGTAAAATAAATTGTGAAACCTGGGCTGTTAATACCTGTTGACCATAAAGACAATGTACACTGGAGGAAAAAAAAAACAAACTTTTGTTGTGACTGCAATCAATAGATGGAAAAGGAAACAGTTTGATATTCACATTCAGGCCACTTTTCTGTGCCCGGCTTAGATTGTTTTTATTCATCCTGCTTTAACAAAGAGTCCTGAAGTGCTTTAAGAAATTGGCCACTGACAAATATGATTGACTTGCATTGCAATGAAGGGCTTCAATCTGAATTTGGGTTATATTTCAACTTGTTTGTGCTGATACCACTACTAATGTCCTGATATTCATTTAAATCAGCCTTAGTTTATTTTTTTTTTATCTTACATTATGCTGATTTGTGTTTGTCTGAATTATTCACAATTTAAATATTTGGTTATTACTCAATTTATAAAGTTATTACTCCACTTTTTTTTCTGTTGTCATGGATCCACCTCTGTTCTACAATGATAAATAAAAAGAAACACTACCATGAAAAGCAGAATTGTGTGATTGGTTCTTACAATTCTGTGTAATTCTGTACAATGAGCATCTCTGAATATCAATTGACAGGTCGTTCCTCAGATTTTAATTGGCTTTAGGTCTGGTCTTTGACTGGGTCATTTTGACGTGTCTATGGTTGGATTTAAATCATCCCATTTCAGCCAGTTCTCTCAGAATGGAAGTGCTTTTAACTATAAGCAGAAGTCCCTGCATCAGATAAACTTGAAGCTACAACCAACATGATTGACATGGGGAAAGTATTTGGGGGAATCAGAGGAAATGGTTATGAATATAGTACATGCCACACTTTTTACAATTTTGTGTATAAATACTGAAACGTATTATTTCCTTTCTGCTGTAAAGGTAAAGCACTACTAGGTCTATCACATAAAATCCCAAGGAAATATATTGAAGTTGGTGATTGCATCTTGACAAAATGTGAGCAAAAACAGAGGCATGTGAGCACTTTGCCAAGCTCCTGTAGCACTGAGTGATGACACTCAATCAAAGCCCACTTCATCCAACCAAAACATGTTAGCTTTATTAAATTTGAGGTCCTTACAAGGTTGACTGAGAGTTTGTTTACATTATTATGCCTGTAAATAGCTGCTGTTTGTTGGCACATAAGACTTTTTTTAATTTATTAAATTAATTAAAACAAAATATGCAAGCCAATAACATGAAAGGCAGCAGAAAGAAGAAAAAGTCTTGTAATATCTGCCCCTTTCATCCCAAAAATATATTTAAACAATATCTGTTTACAAAAAACAAAACTACCCAATAACATCGAGCACTGTTGCAACTTTCAGCAATGTATTGGCTTAATTTTTTTTTCAGTCCCAAAAGAAAATACAGTATAGTAAAGATTATTATGTATATTTAAACAAATAAAAAATTGAAACAATATACATTTTGTTGCCTTACTAGTACAGCAATATACTTGGCAAGTGATCTAAATTAATCAAAAAAGTGAATTATTTCCTTTCAAGATAAGAAAAAAAAAAGAAGCCTCCAAATGTTTACCAGAGTGTGAAAATGTCCATGTGCATTATAAAGTTTTACTGTTGTAAAAAATAAGGCAGACGCAGAGACACGTTTTTGACGCTAGGGGCACTGTTGGAAACATGTCACAGGAAGTACTTTCGGCATTGTGACCCCTCTGCACGCTGGAAAATGGAAACCTGGTGAAGAAACGTGGATACAAACGATTATATATGAAGCTGTCCAAAGTCATTGTTTGATTTCTTTATCCACTTGAGTTTAATAACTCGATTCCTGGCTGTGACCTTAAGGTAAACATGTCTTTCTGTCTGAGACTTCGTATGTTTACAAGTTGTTGACGGTCAGTAGCTGAAAATGACACTTGTTTTCCCTCTTGTTCATTAACTTCTTTATACACATCAGTAGTTTTCCCTAAGGGGTGTTTTAGTTTAACAAATCATGTCATTTAATGTTTAATCTCGTCAATAACCTGCCATATTGACTTTATGGACTGAAGTTGATAATTGTGTTGTTAACATTATATAAAGGGAATGAAGAAAAGAAACGTAAGGGTCTTAAGGTTTATTTAAAAACTAACACATTAACTGTGAAAGGAAGCATAAATACGGAGTTCATTTTTGCTGGTCAGGTCAGAAAAGGCTTATATGATGTAAGTTTCCCAGATCCGGATAAGTATGTCAGAATATGTAAAAATATTTATTTTTCCTGTATCTATATCTGTCGCATTCTGTTAAAGTTTTATCCGTCCATACTTTTAATTTCCTTCTTTACTTTGTGTTCTTTTCTGGAGAATCCAGGATTAGTCTGACTGTTGTAAGAATATCTGCCTTTTACTGGTGTACTTGTATTTGAAAACCGGGCAAAAAAGAAAAGACATAGAACTTAGAAAATGTAGGGAATTGCAGAGTTTACTGATGAAAAAGTTTATGAACTCTGCTGTATGAAAAGTCAGTGATTGATGCGTGATTATCTGTTTGTTCTCCACGACAGATGGGGAAGGCTCCTAAAAAGAAGAACCTTGCGGACAAGGTCCGCAAAGCCAAAGCAGCCACTGAGATCAAAAACAACCCTTTTGAGGTGAAAATTAACAGGAAGAAGTTTGATGTTCTGGGGAGGAAAAGCAAACACGATGTGGGTCTGCCAGGAGTATCCCGCTCCAAAGCTATCAATAAGGTGAGAAACAGCTCAACTATCTGACTTGTTTAACTTTTACAGCCTGTTTTATATTTATATTTCATTTATGATTTGCTGTTTTATATTGTGTAATAATTTTAAATTAAATGACTTCCTTATTTTGATAAGAGGAATTTTGTTAACATGGTTTTATATAAAAGATGTAGTTGTTTATTTTGCTGGAAACGTATTTGAAAAGAAAAATTGACGCCACAAACCTTTTGTTTACAACATTTACCATCATTTGTTTGTTGCTGCTTAGTCTTTCACTTGTCTTTACAAACTTGACAGATTATTCATTAATTGTGGAAAGTACAAGGTTTTTTTTTTATCAGTTTTATACATGATGCAACATTTAGAGCAAACCAAAAAATATTTTTATAATTCCAATGAAAAATAGTGCAGTTTTTTAAACAAATAAAAAATTTACAAAGCGGGGTGTGGATTTACATACACACCATCGATTTAACACTGAGCCATGTTGAGAGAGGATTTTTGAAGCAAATGGAACTACAAACCAATGTTCAAAAAGTAGATAGTAGATTAAAATATTCAATAATAAGGATATTATTTCATTTTTTTTAACTTTTTTTTTTTTAATCTACAGCGAAAAGAAACGCTCCTGAAGGAATACAAACAGAAAAACAAGTCTAACAAATTAATCGACCGACGCCTTGGAGAATATGATGCCAAGATGGCTCCAGAAGACAAAATCCTTCAAAGGTTCGCCATTGAAAGACAGGTTGGTGACTTCTTCATTAATCAGGATTGGATTTGATGCCTTGATGTTCTTACTTTGATGAAAGTAAGAACATTTGTGTTTGGAAAATTATTTCTTTACTGCATAAATGCTTATTGTATATTGGCACCAAATCTTATCATTTTGTTTGGTCTTTGTTGTCTGGATGATTGAAGGTTTAAGAAATAAGACATATTTAACAATGCTTTCATTGAATAAGTAGTAGTGCTCGGTAGAACCGCATACAGCCACAACAGCCTGACACTTTCTCCAATGCTACTTTCACCTACTCTTGATATATTTCTTTCCATTGGTGTTTGGTTTTTAGCGTGCCCATGGAAAGAGAGATGTCTACAACCTGAATGAGGAGGAAGAACTGACTCATTACGGCCAGTCATTGGCTGAAATTGAGAAATTTAATGACACTGTTGGTAGCGATGATGAATCAGAGGAGAAAGGCCTTTTATCAGGTGAGTCCGAATCACAGATACATTTAGAAAAATGTTATGTAGCTCATGGATTATTCAGGAAAGGAAAGTTTATTTGTATGCCACGTTTTCAGCAACAAATCAATTCAAACTGCTTTGCATAATGGAAACATTAAACATTACAAGCATGCAGGTCTTTTTTTCTTTTCTTGTTTGTTTTCTATGCATTTACTGATGTAAATTGGCCTCATTTGAAAATTCCCATCATTTAATTATTGCGTACGAGTTATGTCATTGATTCGTTACTAAAGGTGTTTTATTTTGTCATGCAGCTGAGCTGACCGCCTCCCATTTTGGAGGTGGAGGGGGTCTGCTGAGGAAGAAAACATCTGGGGGGGACCAGGCGGATGAGCAGGGGGGTCAGAAGACCAAATCCAGACAGGAACTGATTGAAGAGCTCATCCAGAAGTCCAAGCAGGAGAAGGTGAGCCGACTCCACAGTCATGCCGATAGAACAGCACATGATTGTTAGGTAAAATAACAGTTATTTTTTTCCCAACTAATGATTGCAGTAATTTTTTTTTCTGCTGTTTATGTTCAACACAGCATTCCTACAGAGACATTAAAAATTATTTGTCCATGCATTCATTTCTTTCATTTAATTAACCTTGTATCCCTTTTAAAAGTACGTTTTAAACATTGCTGAAATGTGACATTGAAGAAGCCTGGAAAATGATGCAGGCATCTGTTCATAGAGGGAACGTCAGGTGCAGAAGGAGGAGGCCCAGGAGCTGACGGAGAAGCTGGATCAGGATTGGAAAAGCATTCAGGCTCTGATGGTGAAGAAAACTCCCAAAGCCGAACACGTCGACAAACCGGAGGAGAAAGCAAAGGTATGGATAACAAAAATAAACCCTGAAAGGTTTCTGTCTCACACCTAGTCCTCCTCTGATTTCTGCTTCTTGTTTGGGTTTACCAGCCGGAGGAGTACGACATGATAGTCCGAGAGCTTGGCTTCGAGATGAAGGCCCAGCCCTCAGAGAAGATGAAGACCCCAGAGGAGCTGGCCAAGGAGGAGAAGGAGAAACTGCAGAAACTGGAGGTGACTGGAGCAAAAGCCGTAGCTGTCATCACAGCTTTTATTTTTGCACCATTTAGTGTGACGGGTTCGATCTGCTTTACGTTTCTTCAGGCTGACCGTCTGAGGAGGATGATGGGAGATGAAGGCGGGGACGGTGTACAGAGTCAAGTCCACGTGTCCGCCGATGACCTAAACGATGGCTTTGTCTTGGACAAGCACGACAAGAAAACTCTCGCTTATCAGGTATCTCAGTTGAGAACAACAGGGGTGGGCCTTAAAAGATTTTTTTTTAATTATTTTTAAATAAATGTTATTTTCTTTCCAAAAGGATGGAAAATGGAACATTGAGGAAGAGACTGAAGACGACAAGGAAGAGGAGGGAGAGAGTGGAGAGGAAGAGGGTTCAGAGGCAGAGGGCGAAAATGAAGAGGATGATGATGATGATATGGAAGAAGAAGAAAAGGAGAGCAGCGGTGAAGATGAAGACGGTCACTCTGACCTTGAATCTGAGGAGGAAAGTGAGAATGAGGAGAACGATGAAGAAGAGGAAGCGAGCAGTTCCAGGCAGCAGCAGACTCTGAGCCGAGACGAGCTGAAGGCCCAGCAGAAGGCAGCCAAAGCAGAGCTCCCGTACACATTCACCGGTGACTGCTCTCACTCATCTAGAGATTATTTTCAATTACAAATGTACATGGGCAAGTCGAGGCCTTCATCAAGATTTCTTCTTCTCCAAAAGAGTTTAAAAATAAATGTCCCTTTCTTCTTTTAGCTCCTGAAAGCTACGAAGACCTGAAAGATTTGCTTCACGGTCACACACCTGACAACCAGCGCCTCATCGTGGCCAGGACTCAGAAGTGCAACCATCCTAGTTTGGCTGCAGGCAATAAGCTCAAGCTGCAAGTATGCCACGAAACATATGATTTGTCCAAGTGAAGTTTGCGTGAACTCAAGTTGTTTGTTTTGTTTTTGTCAGAAACTTGTGGGCTTTCTAATGGAGTACATGGGAGAGTTGGCTACACGGAGTCCACCAGAGCTCAGCACCATAGATAAACTCATTCCGTGAGTTCAGAAAATGACTTTCTTTCCTTGCTTTACATCTTAGGCTTAAAATGTAGGAGAAAAAAAAATTGATTTGTTCACATTTTCTTCTTTATTTTCTGAAGGGAGCTGTACGCTTTGTGTCAGATGTTTCCCGAAGCAGCCGGCAAGTCCATGCAGAGCATCCTTGGAGATGCTGCTCACAGCATGGAGGAGGCAGTTGAGGTCAAAGGTCATGCTGCTTTTCCCACATTAGACATGGTATGAATTATTAACTAGAAAACTGACTTCCTCCCTTATGCTTTTTCTTCAGCTTCTAACAGGTTTTTACAAGATTTTGGCCTTTGGGTCATTCATAACAGCCACGAAAGCTGCTTTACTTGGCAACATGTTTTAGGTCGTAATTGTCTTGTAAAACCCAATGCTTACTTCTTTTCATTGGACTGTATTGCAGTGTTTACGGTGCCATCAATTGTCATGTTACCATGCTATGGGGAAACAAAGCCCCATAGCATCACAGATCCTCCACCATACTGGAGTTAAAACATGAGCTGCTTTTCTACATATTTATACTTTGTATTTCATAGAAACCAGGCGAATTGTTTGTTGATGAAAAGCTCCTTTTCCGCAGACAGAAGCAAACAACTACTGAAATCTCATTAGAGATTATTGAACTCCATGTGTTTATGTTTGTGGTGACTGGATAAAAAAAGATGTCTTTATCCTAAGATCACTTCCATACAGGTAGTTTAAATGTAAGCTGTGACTAATGGCTGTTAGTGAGATTTTGTTGGCTGTTAACCATGTTTGTTTGCTTGTAGTATTTTAAAGGTTTAAATATAATGGTTTTAGTTTTCTAAAGGCCACATTTAATGGGTGAAACTAAAAACTTGAGTATCAGTATGAATTTTTCAGAAACTACAAAGATGAAACAGAATTTATTTCTTTGGTTCAGAGTCTCCTGGTGTGTGTATGTTCTTGCTCATCAATTAGCTCTGCTTCTCTCCTTCATCTGCGTACAGCACGGCTGCAATAAAGGTTATTTTTTTTAACAAAACTTTGAATCCAAACCGTCTTTGAAAGTTACGCAAAACCAGAGTTACAAAGCAATAATAATAAACTGATCTCCAGTGGTTCTACCAGACTATGTCAAAGCTCGTTTGTGTTTTGTATTTTTAGCTTGTTTACCTCAAAGTGACAGCATTGCTGTTTCCAACCTCAGACTTCAGGCATTCTGTCACAACTCCTGCCCTGCTTTTTATCAGCCAGATCCTTACTAAGGTAAGACAATTGCATCTTGATTATTGTCTGGATGTTATTTTTTTTTAGTTTTTTTGTTTATCATATGTAAAATTGTAAGTAAAACTTCAGCTTCATATTTTTTAGACCAGAAGAAATTATCCATGTATAAAGCTGAAACATATTTTACATTTTCTAAACTAATAGTTCTACTGGATCTTTTCAAACTCCCACCAAGATGCTGCGACAAATATTTAATCTCTTTCCTTCTGTGTGTATTTTGTGCTTTTTAGTGTGCGGTGAGATCATTACCAGACCTAACATCAGGTTTAGTGCTGTGCTGTCTGGCTGTGGAGTACGTCTCATTTTCTAAGCGCTTCCTGCCTGAGCTCATCAACTTCCTGAGTGGAACTTTACATCTGGCTGTGAAGGACAAGGCCTCTACAGGTGTGTTCACATTATTAAAGCTTCTATTGGTTCACCTTGCAAGTTTTGTTTTGAGGTGAAGCAGATCTGACCTATTTTGCCTATTTGTTTCAGGTTGCATGGTGGTGCCCCCCTTCAGGCTGTCAGGGAAGTACAGTGATCTGCTTGTGTTATCTAACTCAGAGTCCTGCAGCAGCTGGAGCAAGAAAAACCTCCCTCTGTCTGCTACCCAGCAGCTGGAACTCAAAAGTGATCTGAACAAAGATCACTACAGGTAAGACTTAAAGCACTTTGTGTGTTAAGTTGTTTTAAGGTTGACAGCTTATATCTAATAATTTGACATCTCCTTTAATAAATCAGTCAAATTAAATTCTAAAGAAAGATGGTAGCTGACGTTAGGTCACATTTCCTTGGTATTGATGTTAAGCTACTGCCACCTATTTGACTTTTTTCCCGATGCAATCACTTTGAACATTTTATGACTTCTGTTAGCAATAACACAACTATAAAAATGTTGGTAAGAATTTAAATATCCAGATAAGGATAAGTATGTAAAAAAAAAAAATGTTCATGTTCAGATATATTTTGTATCAAGGGCAGAGCTGTCTTTAAGAAAACATTCATTCAGAACAAACAAATTCAACAAATACACATTTATAGATAAAATGCATACAATAAAATTAGGTTTAGCACATTTGGTGAATGTAAAGATTGGGAATAAGCTAATCACAAAGGTGAGTTTTGAACGAAGGGAAAGAAACTATGGTTCAAATAGAAAGAGGGATTGAATTACAGAGCCAGGGAGCAATGTGTTTGAAAGACTTCACATGGTGTAATCAAGAGATAAAATAAAAGGAAAGTTCAGAATGGAGTGCTATGTTTGAGGGCTTGAGATAAGTGTGAACGAGCAAGCTTAAAAAAGCTTTAAGCTAAAAATTATCATTCGAATGACTGCTGTTTTTCTCCCCGTTTTTGGAAAAAAAATATTTTTACAGGGTTTGTAATAGCTATGTCAAGACACTAGGTGGCAGTAGCAACCACAGAAATGACATATTTAAAAGAAGCTCCAGAGCATGGCTAAAGCAGTGCTAGCTAGATCATAGATAGCACTGCTATTTTGTCACTGCTTTCCCTTTTTTCTGATTCATTAGATTATTTAGTTTACATTTGAAGTTTAATAGCAACAAAGTCAGTCAGGACATGCATGATGTGTCCTGATAGATGGTGGGCATTTTGAGAAATCTGTTTTCATCACCAAATATTCTGTTTGTATTTTGATCAAAGAGGAAGGTTTTGGTGCCTCTGCCGGCTACAGACTTAACATTAATCTTAGTGAATGGAGCTGCAAGAACCAAAATGAGAAGAGCATTTAGAGTACTTGCTCAGTTTGGAGGGAGATATTGATGAAGACAGATGATGGGGCTTAAATAAAGGCAAGCAGAATGAGTGAGAATATTGCAAAAGAAAATGTGTTATCAATGCTTACATGTGCATTACTGTTATGATGTGATGAATGAGCCAGTGATCTATTAACTGCGATCAAGATTTGGGGTCATTTTAAAAAATAGTCTCTTTTCTCTGAACAATCAAATAAAGCAGAGAGAGGCAAGGTCAAATCAGAACCATCGAGACGAGATTACATATGGAAAAAAAAGGGAGCCGAGGACAGGCCTGTGTGGAACGCCACTGGTAACAGGTCAGGGTTACCATTGGTCATTTTATAATCCGTCCAAGTTATTGATTAAAGTATGCAAATAATGAAAAAGTCTAAATGTAGCAGTCAAGACATATCTGTGTGAGTGTTTCACACTATCAGGAGAACAAAAATGAAACGATGTAAAAGAAGGTAAAAACTGAGACTGAAACAAGGTTGTACTTATAGTACAAAATGCATATTTGTTCTTTTTCTGTCAGGACAAACATTCACCCACCTTCATTCAACCAGCTGTTGATTGAGTCTGCGTGTTTCTCTGTATTGATCCTGATAGCGACTTTCATTGACACAATGTGGATGTGAAAGCCTAAGATAGACCACCAGGCTGTGTTTACCAGCACACACTTTGTGGCTCAGAGCGTCCCCTCGTGCAAGTCTGAGTCACAGGCGTGCTTTCACACAGCAGCTGGTGTGTGGGCACAAAGCAAAGCTTGCAAACAGGCTTCAGTGGAGTACGTTCATGCACCCTTTGAGAGAGTGGGCATTTTTATTTGTACCCAACAATAAATATTAGTCAGAAACATTAAATTAGATGCTCAAAATGATTCATGCTTTGAAATAATAGAAAAAACATATTTGTGGAACTGTTTATTTGTTTATATCGAATAAGGACGAAAAATGTGAACTAGATAAAAAAAATATATTTTAATCAATTATAATAAAACTGTTCTGTGTTTAAGCATTTCTGTGTAAGTCAAAATATGTCAATTTAATCAAAAAACACGTTTCCAGTATTTTTCTGTAAAATGATTCACACGTTCAGTCGAAGACAGAGAAAGCATCAATCTCCTTCACACCGTGTGGATACATTTCTGCAAGTCCTTGCACCTCAGCGCCCAGTTATTTTCTAATTTCTGCATTCCTTTTGGCTATTCAGACACATGCTCACCAGCTGCTGTGTTTGCAAGGGACAGCGACTGTAGTCGTTTTTGCAGGAGTGATTAAATAACGAGTCAGTGAGTGTACTCTGCATGAAGGTTAAATTGTCTCTAAACAAATAATGATGAAGATGCACGCATGCACACACAGTACTGAAATTATACAGAAATATTCATACAGTTAATGCATGAATATGCTTGTCCTATTCATTATGGAAAACTACTTATTTTTTTCTACATTTATAATAAATGATTTTTGTGCAGATATGAAGTTTATATACATGTACATCCATATATAGTTTTTGGTTGTCCTTTAATATATTCTGACCAGAACCAGATCCCATTGGGACTGCAAAAGACTCCATTCATGGCACACAATAAGACTTACGTGTTGTTGTTTTTTTTATTTATTTTTTTTTATTTGTGGCACTACGACATTTTAAATCATAAAGTTTTTTTTTACTATACCACTAAGCAGTGACACTTGATTAACCAAGGACTCCTAATCATGTCACGTTCGACAGATTCTACACATTTTCAAATGAATTAGTAATACAAGTTCAGAAACACATTTTATTAAAAACGTACATGGACTGTGCTTTTCTGCCACACAATTTCAGCTATGTCAAAATAATTTTCTTCTGAACCTCTAAAAACCTGTTAAATGTTGTGAAAAGCAAGTTACATTTTAACAACCCGCCCAAACCGGTAGTTTTGCAGTCTAAAGTGTTGAAACTAATTGAACTAGTTCTCAATTGAACAGAAACCTGGCAACACAGCTGTTCTGTTCTGTTTTTTATTATTATTATTTTTTTTTTTTTTTTTCTTTTGCAGTTCCATGACAATGTTACAGCATCACGTATTGGCCTGGCATACCTGGTGCACAATTTTCTGTCGTCCTGTTACTTGTTGCGGACGCAAACTCTTTCTTAATTGTTTACAAGAATATACTGTGCTTATCTCCATGAGGACAGAACCTGATAGGCTGCCGTCATTTAACATTTCAACATTTTTGAAATGTTAAATTGGTCCAAAAGATTGAGTAACTTCTAAATTTGCCATAGATACAGTTATTTTTTACTGGGTTTGACTTGTCAGAAGGATCTAGGAGTGGCGAATAAAACGTTTTCATGTCAGATGAAAACGTACATGCACCTATTGTTAACAGACATCTAACAATGGAAAGTGTATGCATTTTTTTTTTATGCCCTTGGCAAAAAGGAAGAAACACTTGGTAACTGTCTTGTAGAGACATTGAATATGTACAGAGAGGATGTAGGTGGATGCGTCATACTTGCCTGAGACCTAACTGTATATGTTTTTTTTTGTTGTTGTTGTTGTTGTTTTTGTTGGGTTTTTTTTACAGGTTGAATTGCTTGTCTACTTGCCTAGACCTGGTGAAGAGATGTTGCCTGCTCTACAAAGATCTCACCTCCTTTACGCACATCTTCCAGCCAATCAGGACGCTTCTTTCCAAGCATCTTTCCTCACAAATATTACCCAGTACTTTACAGGTTAGAAGCACGTTGGTTTAATGAAGCAAAGTTTCCCTTCAGCGTTTTCTCTGTGTCCTTATCTTTTGTGTACATGTATTTCCATTTAAGTATAGTGTTTGTTGTTTTGCTGCAGGGGCTTCACAGCGAGATCTTGGAAGCTATCAGCAGCGCCTCTGTGACTCACACTCGGCTAGTTTTCGAGAAGAAGAAGCCGATTCCACTGAAATTGTTTACACCAAAGATTGTGGAAGTGTAAGCGTCAAGAGAGACTTCTTCCTTCCGGATCCTGTTGTTTAACAATAAACAAATGGTAAATATATATTCATCTACTTTTCTTTTGATTTAATTTATCTTTTTTTAACAGCTTGGACTATGGAAAGAAGCGTGGCAGCACCAGAGAGGAGAGAGAGAAGGAGCGACTAAAGCACAAGTACAAAAAGGAGTTCAAGGGAGCTCTGAGGGAGATCAGGAAGGACTCTCGCTTCCTGGCCAGAGAAAAGCTCAACGAGGTCATGAACAGGTACGGATGAAACTCGCCGTTCATGGGCGTGAATGTGAACCAAAGCACTGCAACACCTTTAACATTTTTACGTGTGTTGTGTGTTTCAGGGATGCAGAAAGAAAGAGGAAGGTCAAGGAGCTCCTTGGCAGTTTAGCCACTCAGGAGGGAGAATGGAAAGCTCTGAAAAGGAAGAAGAGAAAGTGAAATCCAGAATTATAGTATTAATCTTGTGCTTTTCATATTTGTGGAATAAACATTTTGTTGAATTTTAAGGAATCTTTTAATTTTCCTTCTTCATAAAAACATTTTGTGCTGATGTAGCAAGTTGCTACACTGATTGAATGTCATAATTTCACATCACAGTTACCAGACTTTTTCATGCGGGTCATTTGATAAGAAGTATTGTTGTTGCTTTTCTGTCAACAAAGCAAACACATTAGAATAAGCTCAAATTCAAAAATAATTGATACAGCTGTTTTACTGCATTTCTATGTAAATGCTTTGGGCGAATAAGGGCAGTACAAATTTATAAAACTCCATAATTTGTCATGAATGTGTGTCGACCATCATGTTTCAGAAAGGTAATGATTGTGAATCTATGATGTTGAATTTCTCGCTGCAGAGAAATTTAAATAATCTCGTAGGTTTCTGTGAGAACCTAATTGGTTCTCACAGAAGCTCAAAATTTCAAAACATGAGTTGTATATGACCATTAAAGTAATTTTGCAGGGTCATATACCTGCAAAATTAGGTATATGACCCTAATTTTGGGTCATGTACTTAACTTATACTAGTTATATGACCTAATGTACCTAATATATTAGGTATATCTGGTCTCTTTCTACAGCCAAAGAATTTTATGAAATATCTATCAAAGTTCCTAATTTCCTCCAACTTTGAAGTAATCGTAATTCAGTTTTACAGTGTAAAGGCTGTAAAATGATCACAAGATTATAGCTTGATCTCTTTGAGTTTTAAACTTGACCAGAACTGTTTTCTCCCTACAGCAGTTTTAGAACTGGGAGTGCAGGGAAGTCTGCATCAATTAAATTCCTTTAAAAAAATTCACCACAGTTGCACCTTGTCATTGGCTTTCTAGTTCTCAGCAGAACCTGAATTTGGGTTGATTTCTTCTAGGCGGTCCACCTCTGGAGATGCCAAGCAATTGACAGATTGAGAAGAAAATACATAGTGATTTGATAGTTATGCACGTTCTTTGGTTGCTGGTTCAATATGTTGTTAGCAAAGCTGTGACTCAGCTGGTGAACAACAACAACCACAGAGAGTCATCCTTTGGATGGCATGAACATACCAGGACACAGCAGATGACATGTTTGTAAATAACATGGAACAATGTTTAGCATGTTATGGTGGCTCTTCTTTCTATGAAAATGTACAAGTGGGACAGTCATGCTCAAAGCCAGACTGATTGACTGGTTTGGCACAAAACAGAGGTCTGTTGGTATCATTAATGAAACGGCTTTTTAGTTTTGCATTACGCTGTAACGCATGTTGCTGCTGTCAGAGGGATAGTCTGACTCACTGGTTTTGTGCTGCTTTCTCACAAGATGATGAGTGTGAAGCTGCACTAATTTTCTGGTTACAGTAGCTTATTAAGTAAAGCACGACCCAGGTGTCAGTGCAGCCGTCACAGGTTCAAGTCCCAGACTGATGACCCTTGCCACATGTTTACACCCCTGTTCTCACAACTTTATTTTCTGTCTGAGAACTGTCAATTAAAAAGCCAGATCATCCAGTTGGATGATTTAAGTTCAGACTGACAGAAGCTGAGAAGCTTCCTTGTCCAGGTAGTACATCCTCGTTTCTAGTTTGCATTGAGCGGTTCATCAATGTAAATATAAAATCTGTTTTATATAGAACTGTTTTTTTATTTCTGTCTCTTTAGAGATGTAATTATGCTTCTCTTGACATGAATCCGGGGTGTGTGTTCTCCATTTTTTTAACCTTTATTGAAGAAAACCCAAAAGCTGTTTTATTGTGAATGAAACCAATCTGGATCCTGCAATCTGCCTCTTTTGTTTACTCTGTCCCCCAAACACAGACCAGCATGCAGGTGTTTACCTGTCAGCTGGAGAGACAGCAGTGTCCTCCTCAAGGACACGGCAGCATGTGGAGAAGTGGAAGGCAGAGGTCACCGCCTTTAGCTTCACAGGAAATCCTCTGCAGAGCAACACCCTTTCTTGTCTCCTTGAAGTCATACGCAATGCTTTTATTTAAGGCATATTTGCTGCAAGTCCTAATTTGTTTCTTTTTATTGCAGAAAACATCAGGATTTGACCAGTTTAGATCAAAGATAGATTTAGTGTATGTAAATACATAATTCGCCACACTGACTTGTTCACACAGAACTTCCAAGAACATAATCCCACACTTTACATATTTTATTCAACGTTTGGATCCAAATAAATTCATGATACAGCGGCGAAGCTGAATATAACTTTTACATGCTATAAAATACAACATGAATGCACAAACAGCCCAGTACTTTAAAGTAAATTGCAAAAAACAGTGACAAGATACACAAGAAAATAGAGAATATCATTACGCATCCATCTCAAACAGATCTGTGTGAATTGTTCCTTTATATAGAGACACTTAGGTGTTTGTAGATTGTGGTATACTTCCATGTTTGTGTTACGGACGCAACCAACCAGCTGACAGTGGACAAACACACACACACACGGACACACACGCCTGCACACACTCTGAGATCAGGTGGCCTTTTCAGTGGGAGGGAGTCACTGTAAACGACAGCTGGTCACAGAACACACACACCTGAACCGCCGCCCGGGACGCAGGACGCACCAGCACACTCGCACAACATCACTCTGTCTCCCTACAAGACGTTTACTGCAAAGACACACAGAACGGCACGCACAGAAATGCACAGACGCCGAGCACAGACTCCATGACGGACCAGAGACGAGGCACGACGGGACTTGGCAGAGCGACATGGAATGTTTGGGTCATTTTGCTTCGACTGTGAAGCCGTCGAGCCGCTCAGTCGTCTGAGTCCTCCTGGGATGAGAGAAAAGAACAGGTTTTGCTGTGGCTCTGCTGCTGTGTAGGCAAATGTGAAATGATCCTCCTACTCCATTATGATGTTGCATCTCAGATACTGGAGCTAGTCTATAAACACCCCCACCCAGTCATATGATTTATTAATGACCTCTGACTGCTGTCACACAGGGCTGAAAGTCAGTCTGTGGCCTTGATAGGAGAACATCTCAGACATATTTATTTTCTTTATCTGTAGCATCTTAAAACACCTTTCTGAGACAATCCTGATTAACAGTATGAAATATAATTAGCTTCCACAATTAGCAGCAAGGTGAAACCTTTGATTACTTAAAATAATTATCATCGCCTTTATATTCTTACAAGCTCTCAAGCAACCCTCATGAACCCTCATACAGGTATCCACTAGTTTCTTTGTACTGTGTGTAGAAACCAGTTTAAAAATGTTACCTCTGTCGGTTCAGTGGAGTCAGTATCGATCGGTGATTCCACTGCTTCTGGTACTGCTGAGACATCCTCGCCCTGCAGAAAAAAATAGAAATATATTTCACTTCCAAATTTTATACCTCGTCTCTGCATCCTTCAGACATCTCATGAAGATAACATTGTACGGGACATCAATAGTGTTACTGTTCAAGGGAAGCCCACATGTTTACCCTCAAGCCTTTCTTCAGCTAAACTAACTCATGTATTGTGTTTGTGTAGTTGGAGAGTAGTCTATTATTTTTAAGTCAAATTGAGACACTTGACGATACAGTTCCTTGCAAGTGTATTTAATTGTGGCAAACCAGTCCGAAGTCACACATTACTGTGAATTACAAGGAAAACAATGCCGTCTGAAGTCTTTTTCAGCCTTTATTCCCAGCTTCTTATCAATTCAGACCAGCTTCTTATTCCCAGGGCAGGAAAAGAATCCCCACAGCATCATGCTGCTACTGCTATGTTTAAAGGTGAGGATTGCGTATGTAGGTTGTAGAGTCAGTTTACAATCAGGTGCGGTTAGTTGGGTGGCAGCTATGTCTCGGCATTAGTTTTGTTGAATCTATTGTATACACTTAAATTTTTATTTTCAAATGATAAATTGAGATCTGTGAGATTTTCAATATACGGGAAATGTTTCATAAAGACTAATCTGGTTTAAACTCCTCCACAACTTTCTCCCTGACCAATCTGCTGTGTTCCTTGGTTTTCATGATGCTGTTTGTTCACTAATGTTCTCTACTAAATGTCTGAGGTTTTCAAAGAAGAAGAGCTGTATTCATACTAATATTAACTTGTACGCAAACTGAATCTATTCCACTCAATGTTATTCTACATTCTGAGATCACTTTGCTCTCAAAATACAGGTTTACTTTGAAAATGCTTCAAAAGCTGACATGTAAATCTAGAGAAGAAAAAAATCAGTTTAATCTTAAATACAAGAAATAAAGTCCACTGAACTCTTTGTTTCAGGATAGATGTACATCACAAAAGTCATTATGGCTGGAGGTTGCTAAAAAATAACGAGGTTTAAAACACTGATGAAAAATGGACGTCTCTCCCGTCTTGATTATACCGTGTGACTGAGCTGACCTTGAGCAGGGGTGATCACTGTGTGTTGATGAGTGTTTGTGGATGTGTGGGGCTACCAGATGGAGAATATAACCTTTACGACGTCTTTGCACTTTCTACTCCTCCTGTTGCATTTCAAACAAGCCATCAAGCCTGTGTTTTTCAGGAAAAGCACCCTCCTATTAACTAAAGTAAACATTCAGGCAAATTCAGCCTTAATTATCTCTGTAACACTAATTTACCCAAAGCAAACAAGTGAGAATGATATATGTTAAGAAATCTAAATCAAAGTGAAACCATTTTCTGATTTCTACTTTTTCTGTTGTTTCAGTCACTTTTGTCCTATATCTATGCATTTCTGGGTCCTTCTTCCTTTCCAGCCACGCTGAATCAGGGTGAGTCACCAGCAGATGATGAATTGGTGAAACAATCGGATGAGAAGATTAATCTGGACAAAGCATCACGGTGTCGACTGTTTCCTCTTCTGTGGGGGAGTCTTTATCTGTCTGAGTATCTCAGGAGAGTGGTGGAGGGACTTTTTCCACCTGGCATTAATTTTTAAATAGAATCAATATTAATGATGTTTAATGACTGAGTCGCTCTGGAGCTCTTGTTAAATGAGGACAATCTGCTGCTATCTGCATGCCAGTCTCTTGCTTAAAAGAATATACACTTTAACTTTTCCAATCTGCAGGTTTCTTCTTGTCAGATCGTTCAGTCAGCTGCATTTACATCCCTCTGTTTTTCTGCCCTCTCTTCTTAAGACTCCACTTAATTATGCTACAATTTCTTTTCATTTTGTTTAAACTAACACAACTAATTTCTTGTAAACGGGATGTAAAAGGAGATAATTGGACTAGTTAAAGATGAGTTGAAAAAAGACACTATTGTTTTTTCTTTAGTATCTTATCTCTACGTGGGGCACAGGTTTGCTTACTGCAACCTGTAAAGACACAATTAAGGAAATGTAAGTGCATGGCGTTCAGAAGTGACACGATTTGCTTTCATGAATTCCCCCGTGCCTCGGTGCTAATTAAGGAACGGAATCTTTAGCGTCACAACAAACACTGAAAAATGTGTTTGTGTTCCCTGGGAAGCTTCTTGTTCCCTGCTACTCAAAAGCAGGTGGGTAATTACAGCTCAATTCAGTTTGTATGTTCATTTTAACATCTCATTAATAGGAGTGGGATATGTAAATGCAATAGCTTTAAATGAAATATTACAAACTCCTCTCTTTTCTATCAGTATCTACATTCTGGAATGCAGCACCTGATTTTGTTGTTGTCTGTGTTTCATTCAAACTAAAAAAATAAGCACAATGTTTTGCAAGGTCTGACAAAGCTAATTTATCCGCAGCTTCAAAACGGCAAAGACATCGTCACTTTGTGCAAAAAGACACAAACAGTAGCTGCACAGGTCAGAAGTACTGGAAATAAACTAGATGACTTTAAGGACGCTCTCATCGATGACATCATATTATTAATATACAAAATCTTAAATGATCTTTTTAACAGCAAAACAAATACCCAAACAACAACACTCTTTGCTGGGATACAAAGAAAGAAGAGTCATGATTTTATGTTGGAAATTAGTAAGGAAGAGGGATTATTTTGCTGCACCCTTCAGTTAGCCTTACTGAAAATGAAACATTAATGGATAAGCTGCAGTAGCATTGCTGACTTCTCTGAGCCTGAGCTAATTAAGAGTGGACCGGATTGAAGCTGAAAGCTATTCTGTGGTTGCGTGAATTCACAAGAAAGACTACAGGAGTCATTCTGTGCGAGGCCAGTTGCCACATTTGATATGTGAGGAGATGGTAACATGAGCAACAAACAGCTGAAACACACACAAAATTTCTATGCAACAATTAAGATTCTGTTATGAAATTCTATATAAAAATTTCTACATAAACATAAACTGAGCTCAAGAGATCAGATACAAAAAAATTATATAATAAAAATATATAAATAAAAAAAAATGTAACAACAATCTCAAAACTAAAACATACCATTTTTTAAATCTGGTTTATATTTCTTTCTGATAATTGGTAGACAAACAACAAAACATATTTATTGCAATGAGTTTATTATTATAATCATTTTTCATTTATTAACTTGTGTCTTTAGAAACCCAGAGGGCAAAGATCTGGAGTTTTTCTCTATATCCAGCGCTGTAGTGGATGTAGCTAACCAGTTAGCTAGAGTCTAGCTAACTGATTAGCTAAATTCTTAGTACATATAGTTAAATAGCTATGCAGTCTTAACATTTTGATAATATATTTATTCTTTTTGTAAATTGTCAGAAAAGTTTAATTCTATAAAATACATAATGTTGTGTATTTAGTGGTCTTACGAAGAATTTCAAACATAAACAACACAAATAAAAGGGCCTTTTGAAGACATGACAGGAGCATCATTTTTCATGTTTGACTTCTGTCTGAACAGCAAATTGTTTGCTCCGATAAACAGCTCTAGCCTCCTCCTCCTGCTGCTTTGGCAGACGAAGGCCAGACTGACTGATGGAGAATGCCGGGTTGCTACCAGTATGTAACAGCTTTCATTTCAGGTGAGAAAGACATGCAGCCGAAATGAAAAACGATGACAAATGACTCAAGGTCAGTGCGCCATTTTTAACACAGTGAAGACTTAGTTTGGAGCTTCAACATGAAATGGAGGAATACACTGTGCTGCTGCCTCTGGGTGTGTTTAAATAGACAGTTTTATCTGCACATAGGGCTCAGTAACGGGAGTTTCTCGTATTTTGGTATCTACAGATAAAACATCTTCACTTTTTTTAAAAAACAATGGGTCGCTCTCATGGGCCTCTTTTAATTGCAAGTTCCAATATAGAATGCTACTTGTGCAATCAGCTTTTTATGATAGTTCCTCGCTACTAAATATTCCAGAGCCAATAGCAGTGCCAAAACAGAAACTTCACAAACTGGTAGGCCATGTAAAGTCATACAGCAGAGGTGCAGGTTCAATAACTTCATACCTCCAAACAACAATTAGCTCCAGATTAGTGCATAGAGAGCTTCATCAAATGGGTTTCCATGGGCCAGCAGCTACATACAAGGCTTTCGTCACCAAACCCAATGCAAAGCGTAGGGTCCAGTGGTGTCAAGCATGTCGCCACTGAACTCCAGAGCCATGGAGACCAAATAAGAGTCCCTGTCTGGTAGTTGCCAGGAGAACTGCACTTTCCTTACTGCACTGTGCCAAGTGTACTATTTGACACAGAGGGGCCTGTTTTTCAGGAGTTTGGCAGGGGCCCTTGGTTCTTCTGAAAGGAACTCTTTATGCTTTTGCATACTAAGTAAGGCCCAGTGCTCTGTGACAACATTTTAGAGAAGGCCCTTTTTGGGTTCAACGTGACCTTGCACACAGCAATGTGCAACACAGACATCAGGTATGACCTCTCAAAATATAACACTTCCTAAACATACCCCAACAAAAACCAATCGCAGCTTCCAACAACTTATCTGCTTTCAGCCTACCAAGTATAAAGTTCCAGGTGGTAAAAGTAATGAAACATCTGATGCAAAATGCTTGTCCATTTGCTGAGCACCTGTGTCCATCACAGATATTTGTCCATGCAGAAATTTGGAATCTAAATAGACATGCAAAGCCTTTACTTAACTTCCAGCTCTGGGAAGTTAACACAGATTATTTATTTATTTTTTACTTGCTGTGCATTAGTTTCCATTAGTTATGAAAGACAAATATGACAAATGAACAGAGATAAGCTAAGCTCTTAGCTCTTATTTATCGCCATCACATTAGATACTAAATGATCTACTTTTGGACCAGATTTAATAAGTAAGCACTTTAGTTTTGTCAATTGAATAATAGAGCTGTATAAAAGATCAGGACAGTCCTGTTGCTTTATTTGTTAAAGCTTGACAATTAAAATACAAAATTCTGCATTAAGTGTAGGTTAAAGTAATAAAGGCACACCTTGACTAATTGGCACAACAAAATATGCAACAGATGATAAGTACAGAAGAGATTAAGATGTTCATATCTTGGAAGAGATTTGCTTCTGCAAACCTCTGACATTTTCACGGATCAGTCAATCACCCAACTAAATTAACGCGTAACCAAAAACATCCGTCACTTCAATTTCACTTACTACATAATTGACATGTTGCTTTCTCTAAATGTTATTTGTCCCAATGATGTTTACTTAAGGTATTTTTCATCTAAAATACTTTAAGACAGTAAAAATAAATTTGCTGAATGAAAATTTTGGTTATAAAAAGCCTTTTAATTTAATTTCCCCAGTGTGCATCTGTCCTATGTTTGTATACAAAGACATGCTTTTAGTAAATAAACCTACAGACCTGGTACTGTACCACAATGTAATGTTCGGGTAAGCAAGCTGCGAAGGAATTTTTTGACACATCAGAAACTGCTGACATATCATTTCTATTGCACATATGCATACCAATGGCATTTAACCTCATGCCAGCACTCTGTCTGTATTCATGAAGATTCACTCACTTCTGCATGCCAAATGCTTGAAGTGACTCCAACTGTTGACAGTCCAACTTTTCTGATTATTTTCTGATTCTGAATAATTATTTCAGTACTTGGGAGAACTTATAGACTGTGTGTTTAAAAAACAACAACGACAAAGATAAGTAGCACTGTAGATTTTACAACCCAATTCTAATAAACATCCCCCTTACACAACGTGCATAGAAACAACATACATCCCTTAGAATGTGAAGATTTGATGGTTCCCAAACATCCCCCTAATTTCTTCCCAATTTGACTCAAGTAAAATGAGCCAATGCACTTTGCAAGATTAAGAAACAGTGTAATAGCAGATGTAATTTCCCTATGGGGTCATAGATCTGGGAGAGATGTGGCATAAAATCTGTTACCTTTAATATTATGTAGCAGAGTTAGAAAATGCAGGTAACGATCAAATTAGAGATGCAGCCAAAACCTCTGATAACTAAAAAAATCAGTCATCTACGTTATCTGACTCTTAAACAAGAATAAAGTCATGTCTATCTGTAAAAATTGTAATTTTGACAAAATACTTTATTTTTTTATTGTTTCTGTCTTTTTCTTTTCCAGAAAAAGTTAAGAGATTAAAACCTCTTTATGAAAAGATGAAGAGATGAATCGGTGCAACCATAAATTGTGATTTTTTTTTGTATAGTTTTAACCAACAGAGATAAGTAATGATAGTGCTTTATCAAAGCTGTAGGCAAAAATCTCATGAAATGGAACCAGACTGAGGGTTTACTGTTTTGTAAAATACAAAAAAAAAAATGTTTCATGGCAAAAATTATCACTTACTATTCGACAAGATTAAAAGCCTCTCTCTTACTTGTTTGGCTGGATCCTTCTTGACCAATCCAGTGGCAGCGGCGATGTTGCCCGCTCCTTCCACAGTTTTCTGGGCCACAGCCGTAACCCCGGTAACCACAGCTCCGCCCACATGAGACACTCCAGACACAGTTTTTTCAGCGACTGCAGGGACAAAAGGAAGGAGAAAGGAAAAGAAGAACAGAGGGGAGGCTGTGTTATTACAGTCTTAACACCGAAGAGGATTACAAACAGAACAAATCCCACAATTTATTCTAAAGTTTTTTTTAAGTAATCTGAAAAGCAGAGTTTTACTGATAGAAACAACTGCAACTGTCACCATTAACTTGTCTTCTAAAAATGATGTTTCAAGTCGAGTAATTTATTAATGATTTTTGCTGTGTTGCAAACAGATAAAAAAAAAAAAAGTGTGTAATTCAATCAGCTAACCTAATTTGAGGAAGAGCCTCGGGTGAGTTCTGTTCGAAGAGACAGGGAAGGCAAACAAATTTATCCCCATGGTGGACTAATCATCTTTGATGGACGGTTGCAATCGAAATGGAGGCAACAGGTGAACTCATAAGGCTTTCACTGATCAACCCGTACAGCATCATTAATCAAGACCAGAAGGCTCACAGGGTGTAATCACGGCCTGCACGAACCTCTCCAAAGCAGATTATCAGATCATCTAATGCAGATCGCTGACAAGACATTATGTCATATTGTATTTACTTCACCCGCTTGGTGTAAGAAACAAAAAGACAAACCATCTGCCAGGGTTCCTACAGAACAATCAGTAAAGGTAGGCCTGGCTGTGCTTGTTCTGCACTTATTCTGAATGAGAAGCAGCAAAGCAAGGCCTGCAGGGAGTCATTCAGGTGCAGTGATGAATAAAGCAGTGGAAATGTGACACTTATTCACCCACAGAGATGGTATATATCCATCCTGTTAACCGCCTGAGGATTCGGTGAGGTAATCTCATTTTGCTTTTCAATCATGTAAAAGATCTGCTTAGTTAAAACTAGTCCTTTGTTTATGAACTTAGGCCTGGATTGGTTTGAAATTCTCAAACTATGGTAATCTTGTGTAAAAACAAACATACAAACAAAAAAAAAAACTGTACGGTTTCATGGCATCACAGGAATAACTAGAAAAAATAAAACAAAAAAGTGCTATATGATTCAACTGGCTTAATTTCAAACAGATAATGCACAGTTACTCCTTTTGCTGTTAAAATGCTACTACATATTATTGCTGTAGTCAGGACTTGAGTCAGCAGGATGTGGGCCCCAACTTTAAAACATAAGGTCCAAACACTCATCTTTCATAGCATTAAAAAATAAATAAAAACTATGCTACTTCTATCCAGTTGTTGAATTTATTTTAATAATTATGTAAAAAAAAAAACCCTGTCAAAACTAACTATTTTGCTTTTGTCTTTCATAGTTAAAACTTATACAATGAGGTTTGCTTGTCAGCTTAAAAGTACCTTCTCAAAATAACAACCTTTAAACATACATTTCATCAAGCCCAAATGTCTGTATCAAATATGTTTTTTTTATTTGTCTGATGTTTTATTCTGAACCTAGATGTCGTGTTTTCATTGTATGTAAGCGAGAAACCATCATAATTAACAGAAATAATGGCTTCAAAACATCAGTCTTGTTGGTTCTTTGAATACCAGGTTTCACCAACTATTTTCCAATAATTATATATTGTTAACTATGTAAAAATCCAACAGCTGAAGACATATCACACAGATATGGAATTAATGTTTTTCTCTGGACGCTTGACAAATACTGTGTGCATTAAAATTCAAAAACACAACACAAACAAATGAAAAGAAACAACTCCTATTAACCTCAAAATAACATCTAATAACATCTAAAACTTCCTTTGACTATAACACTATCTTTGGCATTAATTTATTGAATTAGTTTGAAAATTTGTATACAACCATTTTATATTTCTTTTGTGTAGGGGCAGGAAATACTTCAAAGCATTCTTTTTTAGTAAGCTGACTGGCAGTGTGCAGCAACAGGTGGGGAAAGGGCAATACTGGATCACTTTGTGTTTCAAAAAAGTCAGATAAAATCTGGACATTTTTCTTATAATGCCTGACAGGCAATAAGTTACAGCAGTTTTTACACCATAGACTTTTAAATTCTTTGTATACCTTCATACCTGTCAGGTCAGACTATAGCAAGTGCTTACCATAGCAGAATGCTTGTGGCCTCGCAGTTTTAGGTGTCCAAAAAACACAAGTGTTTTAATTCGTTAGATTTCCCTACGAATAACCAATAGGCTATGTTTTAAAACCATAGTGTTATAAACCTACATCCAACCTAACACTTGACCCAAAATCTTGTCAGACAAAACAGGAACAAGCTTTAAACTCATGCTTTGCACATGCTTGTATGCTTTTGCTGTGTTTTGGTGGTAAGGTTACATTGCCACGAGCAGGCTTGGTATAGTGACTGTTAATGTTATGGATCATTTTTTGAACTGATGATCACAATTCTAGAAATGATATGCTATTTTTGTGAAAAGCTTTTCAGAAAGGATAAGCACAAAGAGCATGTTATAAAATGTTAAGGCGGACAATGGCTGAATATGTAGGTAACTATCAATCTATTATATTCATGTGCTAAAAAAAACAAACAAAAAAACTTGTCTGGATAAAATCATCCTTGGTCATAAATAGTAAAATTTAAACAAGAACATTGGGAAGAAGTCATTGGCATTAATAGAAAGTTGTTACCTGTGGAGACTCCATCCTTTGTTTTAGTACCTGAAAGAAATGTGAGTGCCAAATATTTACAAGTATGACAATCAAAATGATATTACAATGTGGATTTAAACTGTGGTGACTACAGTCACTTCCTGAGCATAAATGAGATGAATTCCCGGAACCCACCAACATACATAACCCCATCCTTCGTCATCTCAGCCGCTCCAGTCACTCCCTGCTTGGTTTTCTCCGCCGCTGCCACGACCCCATCCTTGGCTTTGGAGAAACCCTTCATCAGCGCGTCCATGGCGGCTCGCTTCGGCTCCCAGATTACACGCACCCAGCTGCAAAGCAGGTCCAGTCAGACGGATGAATTGAATTAGTCGCTGTTAAAACACAAAAAATGATGCCACCGCACCGCGTTTTTGCTTTTCCTTCTTTTTTTTTTTTTTCTTTTTCTTCCTCTGACTGGTTTATTGTAGCCTGGAATATCTGTGCTGCCTAATGCGTGCAGCTTTGGAGCAAATCCCACCTGTAGGAATTACAGCCTGTGAATGGCAGCAATGGAGGGCTTTACTATTAATACAAAGGAAAGTAAAGGAGAAAATGGAACTGATGCGCGCACATATGGTCATATTGCTGGTACGACAAAGGTTCTTTTTTGTACGAAAAAAGAAAGAAAGAAAGAAAGAAAGAAATAAGAGAAGTGCTTTACGCACCTGTTTGCTTCAACTTCCTTTCAGCACACAATGTGACGGGTCTTCCCGGGTGGCAGCGGAGTATCCCCCAAAGAGAGTAACACAGGTTTTTTGCAGACTCCAAACTTCAGCTGCTGTGAACAGACGACGGTGTGTAGTGTCCTCCACTCGGACGGACAGAGAGGACTCTCCAAGGGTCCGTTTGACAGACGCCTCCCACGCCACAGAGACCGAGAAGGAGCGATTGATCACTCTCCCTCACGCACACATAACACGCTCCCTCACATGGATTACGTAGCCGTTTCTATACGTGGGTTGTCCACAGTGAGTAGGAGCAGAAGCAGCCTCTTTAATGTCATCTGTGGCTCAACTACCAATTAGGCTGGTGGCAGTCTAATTACTCAAAACAACCGGGCTCAGCTATTCTCTCTTCCCACATGTGACTCAGATGTTAACAGCAGCTGCATGTAGCAGGTTGATGGCTACTGGAGGCCCGTTAGGAGGCGATTTTCATCAGTTCGTCAACAAATTTGCTTACAATGTAACCAGAAACTTCTGCAGGATATTAGAAAGGCAAATAACATCAATTTTACGAGTTTTGTGTGAATCATTTAACAATAAATGTAACAAAGTCACTTCTAGTCGATGCAATAAGTTAGACACACATCAGCAAACAACAAATCTATTTAAATGTATTTTATTAGTGGAATTTCAAATAGCTCATAATTCCAATTTTAAGTGTTACCTTTATGAGAACTTAATGCCTCAAGAGAAAAATACACTTGAATATTTACTCGCCTCTAAAATTACTTGCAGGCAATTCAGAAACAAGTTTCAAAATATACACTGTAAGATGATTTATTTTTCCTTTTCAATGAATATGGTTTCATAAAAAAATCAGTTATTGACTAAAGATGTTCCATAGCTCAGGAATGGTGCTATGCCTTTAAGTGGAGCTGTTTTGTTTCTTCTTCGGGGGTTTTTCTTTTTAGGAGAACCAGAGGCGGGCTCTGGTTTGAGTTGAGAGGGGGATGTTAAATAAAAGTCTCGGCAGCTATGCTATTCCCTCTCAGTATCCGGTTCTTTCTTGACCCACGACCTCTTATATCATTTCTGGTAACACCGATTTAACACACATCATAGTGTTACACT
>CAEGAE010041657.1:0-27514 GCA_903067095.1 Girardinus metallicus
TGCCCTGCGACAGACTGGTGACCTGTCCAGGGTGACCCCGCCTCTCACCCGGAACGTAGCTGGAGATAGGCACCAGCAACCCTCCCGACCCCATTAAGGGACAAGGGTGAACAGAAAATGGATGGATGATTTTGGTAGAAACTTATTTTGCTCAACATGGCGCTCCTATCCAACTAAATAAATGCAATCAAATTAAAAGCAGTTGTTTTTTTTTTTTTACTTTTTCTGTCTAAGATTATAGAACTACAATAAAAGATAAATTCATTTTAAAACATTTACATCTTTATAAGGAGTGACAAAAAGCCTAGAGGGCGCTGAACACTGTCTTTAAAACAATAGCAGTTTTTCAACAAAATAAAAACAGAGTGGATGCGTTTCTCCAATTCAGCCACCTCTTACACATGAACGTAAATTTGTAAGCAATGGGTGGAGCATACAGTGAAAACAGTGAGCTGGGAATGATGAAAGAAGATGAAAGATGGAGGCAAATTGGTAAAGGAGCTGGCAGGAGAGAAACAAAAATGCATAAGACAATAAAAAGTGAGAAAAGGAGCAACATTTATTCCAATGCTCAATTTAAACATTTTTTAGGTGCGTGATTTAGCACCAAAAAACATAATGAAATGGTAGAAAGGGAGATGTAGTAAAAAAACAATCATACCTGGCGTCTTCATATGGAAAGATCAGATATGAGTTACAAAACAAGAGGAGCCTGGTCAGAAGGGATGAGAGGCTGTTGTATAAAAAAACGTTGTTGGTTTTTTGTTTTTGGTTTTTTTAAATGAAAAATAGAACCATAGACAGTAATTATCTAAGTAGTAGGCAGTGGGCATCTTACTAATTAACAAAACATTATCAAAAGGATTCACTGTGAGAAAAAGTGGAGCTGTTATCGCACTGTAAAATAATTAAGACCCCAACATGAGCTGAAAGGTTGTAAAATCTCTCACTGATAGCCAATTATAAAACTCAAGATCCTCTCCCTGTGTTCTATAATAAACAAAATAAAATATAAAATCCCTGTAGAGTGGAAAATGTAAAGATTATCACAAGACGCTTTTTTACTTCAGAATATTATAAACAGCAGACAAAAAAAAAAAAAAACCTGCCTGGGCCTGTGTAGCTCAGCCAGAGGGTTTGGTCTTCTCATGCCAGCTTACACTGCCTACTCCAATCATGTTGCAAATTCAACACAATAAGCACTTTAGGAAACATGCAGTGTTTGCATCAGTGGATCCAAGACAGCTACTTCAACCAACTCTGCAAACACATGGCACATGCATCTGTCCTAAGGTCTGCAATCCACTCACACTAAGCCACAACATTACCTGTTCTATCCATAGATAGTATCAATGTTTTGAGATTCACTTCTTCGCCAAAGCAAAGCAGCTTCGGTCAGCTTTAAGCATTTCTGAATTCAGCTAACCCTGGCTCCAAAAAGCACTTGAACAAATCGATGCACAAGGCTGCAGTTTTTTTCATCTGACTTCATCTTTGATTTTGAACACGTCCTCTAATTAGGAGGATCTTGTAAGCATTAATGTACCTGCAGAAACGTACACTCAGAATTAAAATTACTTCCCACTAGTGGGTTAGTTCTCTGCTAGTTCAATGTCTATTTAACTTTGTTGAATAAATTGATACATTTGTACTTACTGTATTCCCTCTGCCAGATGAGGTAAAGGCAGACAAGGTGGACTTGAGCAACTCTGCAAAGGATTTTCTAAGTTTTCTTAGTCTCTCGACATGTAAAGTTGATAGAAACATATAGCAGAAGACTTGCTATATGTAAACACAGAAAAAGATACTTCAGTCAAGGATGCTAAGCGCAATTGCACAAATCAACTTCCGTTACAAGTGAAATTTTTTTCAAACCACATATGTTCCACTTAATTATGCGACACCAAAAAAAATAACCCAATAAAATATATAAAAATTCTGGTTGCAGAGTGATAATGTAAAAAAGCTCTAAGGGCATGAATGCTTTTATGAAAGTAATGCATCTATTTACTGATCGCTAAGCCCTTACACTAAATATTTATTGTACTTCTAGAGGATGAGTACACCCTGAGGGCCACTGCAGCAGCCGCAGACTAGAATGAGTGCGCTGCTGCAACAGTGACAGGAGCCAACCTATGGCCACCTGGCCTTTTAGGCAGCAGGCCAGTTCTGCATGCACCTGACGTGATAACAAGAGGATCCGACATCTGACATCCATCATATGAAAATTCAATCTACACATCAAATGGATGCTGTGTCTTATTTACACTATAAAGAACTCCTGCCTTTTAGTACTTTTTGATATGACAAAAGCCTCTATGAATCCTAAAAAACTATAAAACATCTCATTTTGCTAAAGGAGAAAAGACAAACTGTAGTTAAATGAAAAAGCTTCTAGATTTAAGCGTCAATTTTCATTACTATGAGTCACTCTAGCTGATTGGTTCACCACCTCCACACAGTGGGCTCTGAGTATTAATAACATTTACTACACCTGCGTTGCCACTGGAGTGGAAAATAGATAAACAGGTAGCATCATAGCAAAAGAAATGCTTTTAATGAGTGTAGAATTTACAAGAAGTACCAACACCAAAATCATCTCAGGAAATAAAGGCAAAAAAAAATTACCATGAACTCTATGAATTATCTAGATCAATCAAAACATTCGGACTAATTCAGCCCCCACTCTGTTAGTAAAAAGTGTGCCTTTTTGAAGTAAAAGATGCAAGAATTCATTATCGGTGCCAGCAGCTGCAGGATGATAAACTTATTCAGCATACAAATGCAGCCTCTTCTCTTTTTAATGACTGAATGAAACCCCTGGAATAAAGCTGCCCACATGAAAAGTGTCTAAGCCGAGCCTGCCAGCTCATCATTATGTGCTCTACACTTCATCCTGCATAAAAAAAATAAAAAAAAAATCTTTCAATGTGCAGTGGATGTCAATTGTGTCTTCTATGTGATACCATTTAGAGATGTTATACGCTAATGTGGGGTTGCGTGTTAATAACTGCCAATGCATCAAAAGATAAAAAAAAAAAAAAAGAAATTTTAGCAAAGAAAAAAAAACATTCTACAAAAAATAAGGCAAGCAGAATCACTACAATGCTGCTTAGATGTAGACAGAGTCAGGTCCACAAATGCCATTTATTTGAGGGTGTTTAATTCTGCATTTTGAGCCACTCTTTTCCCTTGGTGGAACAAAGATACGTTCAAGAGTTTTAAAAGAAAAATTGGTTGCACAAGTTCTGTTTTATTATAGCTTTCAGTTACTTACAACTAATGTGGAAATGATAAATACAGGGTCAAACGTAAATATACACCCCATCAAATGTTCACAATCTGTCCTTTATTAGGCTGTAGAGAGATCACATGCTTTTTCTATCCATGTTGAGATCCTGGCACAGTTCTGCCTGAATATGTAACTATATTCTCATAAGAAATGTTGAAGCTTATATTGATTGATTGGTTCCTTGACAGAGCACAGACCATAACTTTTCAACAGGGTTCAGGAGGATAATGTTCATGAGCTATATCCAAAACTGCAATATGATTTTGGGATCTTTGTCCAGTTTTAATTGCAAAATGTTGATTAATTTTGAGGTAGTGCACAATCTTCAACCCATTTCTACAGTCCACTAGTACTTCTGGCAGCAAACAGACCCTCAAGATGATAGTGCCCTGCCATGCTTAGCAGCAGGAACAATATCTTTAAAATTTTAAATTCTTGCACTGACTCCTCCAAACGTCCTTCTCGTCATTGTGGTCAAATTGCTCAATCTCTGTCTCATCTTTTCCATGTGATACAAATAATTTCAGTTGTGTTTGAAGGTAACAATTTTTGAGCAGGCTCTTCTATATTGGTGTTACCTTTCCATTCCATGGTGATGTTAAACTGGCTTCACTGCAGGCATCGCCTCTGGTGCCAAAGGATCTTCCAGATTAGTAAGGGTTTCCACGTTGGTGATGAAGTAGTATATTTTCAAGACACCGTGAAATTGTACAAAGGTTATGCACAAAGTGTCTTATCAAACCAAAAGTTGGATTAAATTTAAAAGGTATAAGGAATAACAATATAAATAGATATTAAAAAGATAAGGGAGAGACAGTTGTAGTCAGGATTGTGTTCTGACCTTTAGATTACAAATGTGACAAGATAGATGTTTCTTTGCTCTGATAAAATTCGCCACTGTTCTTTCACAGCCCTCCTGTGGCAATGAATGTTTTTTTTTCCCTCCTGCTGCCAGCCTCCTATTACAAACCCCTCAATTTCACCCCAATCAGTTATATTGTTTATATCCAAAACTATAAGAAAGCTCTGTCACAAAAGACCTCTTCCCACACAAAGAGAGGAAATGAAACTGGCTAGTTTCAGACGTGGCTTGCTATGTAAATGTACAATGGGGAATGTCAGGATGGACTGTTTAATGGGACAAGCCTTTTTGTCAGATTGAGATTTGGATGAATTATTGTACTATAAATTCAAATGGTTTTTTTCTGTATTGTATTGGGATGCACATCAACTAAAAATAAATCAATCTTTATTTCTAAAGAACAGTAAATTAGAAAATAGTTTTGAGTTTTTGCCACTGTTTCAGGCTGCTTTGATTTCTGAAGAATGACAGAGGTGGGTGTGATGTACAGAACTGAACAATGTGTAGAGTGCAACACAATGCACCATATCACAGTGTTTTTCTGCACCTTGCAGCCAAGTTCAAAATATTTAATTTGAAAGCAGCTTTCTGATGAGGTAGTTCAAATCATTTCATCAGAAGAAATTCTACAAAACAAAACAAACAAAAAAAAAAAATCCTCCATATCTGTGTGTTTATGCACTAATGACCACAACCTGATCACAGAGAGCTGCTTGAGCTGTGACTGATTTTAATTTTAGAGCAGACTCTTAGTCTGCCACACAGCTTTGCGCTGTCTCACATCAGTGTGGAAGACACTGTTGTTTCAGTACAGCAGCTGGGGAGCAAGCCCAACTTTCATAGGTAGATGATATTATCACTGATGTTTTTTCTTCTTCTTCTCATCATTAGTGAATAAAGGCGCCAGGGCTTTTCTTTGGCAGACAGACGTATGCTGTGTTCAAGGTGTAGTTTGAAAAGACGTGTGCACTCTTCCCCAAGCACTGAGTGTTGCCCATGCAATGTGAATAGCCTATGTAGCTTACCATGTGAACAGTACTTATATGTTTACTTGGTACTAAGGTGGCAATAGTGCACCTAGTTCTTCGATAACCGCAGCAAAATGCCTACTATAGTAGCTTTAATAGTATAAATTACAAGGTGGAAAACTAAATCAAAAGTGAGCTGCAATTTCTGCCAAAGAATATATTGACTTTCTGCTTTGCTCCTCTCAATGAGTGCAAGATGGAATCATTAGTGTAAAAAAAATCTTGCTTCATTAAAAGGGACTTCAGCAGATGGACTGAAGGCATCTTAAGGCTATGAGTTCAGTTTTTGAAACAAAAATGTAAAATAAACAAGTTTGAAAGATTTTGTCATCACTCCTCATTAAAATGACAGTGACAAGTTAATGTTTATACAAGTATTGCTGTCTTAGATGTTATTCGAGGTTCTGTTTTGAAAATTGTGTTAGAAAAGACTTGTAAATTGTTATTAAGCTGACACTTTGAGATGTTATTATCCAACATATGAGTAAAAAGTGACATACACAAGCGCAATGTCAAAATGATTAATGCCTGTTGCCTTTTAGAGTATGAGCGTGCATTCTGTGCTGTAATGAAAAAAAAAAATGAGCAGATGAATTTCAAAAAGTATTTTTGCTTTAATTGCCCACCTTTCCTTTTCAATATTTTGACACCTGTTGTCACACGTAAAGATCTCTCCTGCAGAAAAGAGTTGCTTTACAAAACATTTATGACAACGAAAGCCTAAAAGGGGTCACAGTGATGGCTTGCACCCAGCAGTGGTAAAAAGAAATAAAAGGAGACTGATATTTTTAAAATCGCATAAAGATTCTCAATATGTCAATGTATAAAGTCTGTCTTTGAATTTAACACAGCAATTACATCTTGCCTTCAAACATTGGCATTCTATGGTATATATGTTGTATTCCATATTTTATGGATGACGTCTGTGAGACAAATACAGTAGAATACTACTATAGTAGAATAGTAGTATTCTATTCTAAGATATAGAATAGAATACTATCTGATAGTATTCTATTCTATGATATAGAATACATTCTATCTCATGATAGAAAGTATTAGAGTACAGCAGCACTGCTTTGGAGAGGTTTAGCCAGACACCAAACTCCATTGTTGTCTTCAGGAATTTGAAAGCAAAATAATTACTTTTAAGTCTTCACTCAAATAATTACAGATTCCTTGATAACATTTCGTCTCTAAGCGGTTGGCAATGACCCAACTTTTAGGGACAATCTTTGTGAGACTAAGTTGAAGGTTATTCAAGGTATTGAAGCACAGCAGAAGCAATAAAGACGAGATATGGTTAGTCACCAGGTAGGATGGTATACAGACGTGTCAGACACTTCAGGCGAAAAAGATACAAGGGAACTAGTCTCATGTGAATAAAACATGACAACGTCTCTCCCCACTTTTGAATCACTCTTCAAAATTGTTACTACATGCTTTGACCTCAAGCTACTTTGGTACAAAATAAAGAGGTGGGAAGAAAGAAGGGGAAAAAAGGGAGGGAGGACGACTCAAAAATAAAACGTGGAAAGTTTTTTGGCTTTTACGTGACACTCAAATATTCTGTATGCTTTTCAGCTCAAAATACTTACAAAATAATTTTAACAATTTACTTTTCAAGAATATCTTCTAAGAAACTATGTAAACTGTCAGTGAGTGTTTACATTTTCCAAACTTATTCTGAGAAAAAGACCCATCACGAAGACCTCTGTTCTTACCTCTTGCTGTGTATATGACTCTAGCTCCGCTCTCTTGGCCTCAGGCTCTCCAGCGATTGGTCCGCGGAGCGTCTGCAGGAAGAGCGCTGCCTTCCTTTTCCTCTCCGCCTGTAGCTGTTTCTCCTTGGACTCCTTAGATGCCTGGGCCAGCTTCTCCCTGGCTGCAGCTGCGAGGCGATCCTCCAGTTTCTGCTTGGCTGAAGGCAACAAGATGAACAAGGAAACAGAAGAAATGTTTGCAAGGTAGTCACTTTCCTCCTATGTTTTGACCACTGAGTCATTCAACTACTGAGTTGTAAAAAATAGGAGTCTGTTTATAACAAGAACAACTAAAAGAAAGAAGGGAGGAAAAATTAAAAACCAAAAACATACTTAGACAAAATCAAAAGTGAAGCAACAAGCAGGAGAAAAAGAAAAAAACAAAGATACCAAAAGTACTTTTCCACATTTACTGACACATCTAACCAAAATAATTTCAGGCAATTTTCTGAGTTCACAACAGCTAAAGACTGACAGAGGTTCTGCAAAAAATTGTAACACCCAACTGAATTTTGTGCGATACATAGTGTCATGCAATTTAGGGTTTATACAGAAAAATTCAAAGTGGGATAGAAAATATGGTATGGGAGACAATACATGTTGGTCATACGAAAATATAAACTATTTGGTAAAAGAAAGAAGGAGGTGCAGTAAGAGGAAGTTGGGGTTAGAAAGGTAAAGAAGAACAGCAAGGAATGGTGAAGTGCTAAGAGACAAATGAAAACAAAGAAAGAACCATGTAGAATCATAATATATAAGAAAATGCTAACCAAAACCCCGCTTTTTTAGGTTATGCAACCGCTGGGGATACAGGAATCTCTGAAGCGCTAAAAATAGGGCAGCTGCTGAGGCAAATCACACTTGAGTACAATGAACAGCAGCCAGGATGAGTAGAATCCATCTGTACCCCAGACAATGACAGCACAATATTGGCACTCATTTGTCTCGCTGTTGTATTTTCAGAATCATCGTCAATTAGACGCATAAGAATATAAAAGCTGTGGAAAAATAAGACAAGAATTTGGTATTTAATTATTATCCAATTAATTTTGGAGACTTTTGCAGCATGAAAATGCTGGAAAAGGATAGCAGATCTGATTCCAAGTACTGGATTAGAATCTCATTTAAGGTATTTTTAAATGATCAGGATAGGAGACACAGATGACAAACGGTATGCCAGTTTTTAACAGCAGCCTACTGTTAGCACACAGTTTGTAAAAACTGCAATATAGGCCATGCATTTATTTAGTAAACTGCTGTGGATGAAAACATTAACAGACAAGTTGTGAGTTTATAGTATTGAAGTCAACACTTAAACTAAGTGAAAAAAAAGATTCTAAATTAAGTCTACCAAGTACTCCAAAGCTCAATCTGGTCTTAAAAGGTTATACATTTTGTTTTCTTTTGGACAAAATAAATTATTAAAAATAAAAAAATAAATTGCATTCTATAAAAGGGGAAGTGAACTGAAAAAAATTTAAATAAAAACATAATGAAAGTCATTCACTTTTGATGATACTTGGTTGGTTAATCATATAAGTCAAACTATATCACCATCAAAGTCTGTCACTGTTTAAAACAACCCCAAAATATGAACTAAAATGAGAGATATCTGGTACAATTTACATATCGATAATCATTTCCAGTTGCCCACAATCTAAACAACACATCCACTGGGAAATGTTTGTGATAAACAAACTGGAGATGCAAACACCATTTAATGTGGGTGGCCTTTCTTCACGCCATCACCACAGATAAGTGTTTGCTGTCTGCTACTGATCCTTATGCTATCTGATCAAGTTAGGCCTACTGACTGACAGCCACATTGCTGCACAGCAGAAGCAATTCGGTCAGCTTTTTATTAGACTGCTACAGCCTCTTTCTCTGGCCGCCTGTCAATTTAAAAAAAAAGCCATTAGATTCTAAAACTGTTCCAGTGAACCTAAAGAAACCTGACAACCTCATTGATGCTGAAAGTAGCACATTTGTCTTTGACCATCCATCTGTCTTTTAAGGTTCAATTTAACAGCTGTCTTTCTAGTCAAAAGGCCATTATTATGATTTTGATCTAATCGGTAACTATAATAAAATGCAAAACATTTCTCTCTTTAAAGACACAGGCTGTCTCAAGGGCATTTGTTGAAAGCACTTACAAGATTATTTCAATCAGGAAAATCTGATATGCATGGTAATAAAGATTTAGTATGCCATTCTGAATTTACAGCACTAAAAATGGTCACAGAACACGAAGTCATGGAATATTGCTGAAGAGAATTTTTTGTTGGTTACTTGCCTTTTCGTAATTTGAAAATTAGTATAATTGTCATAAAGAGTTCAAGGACAGCCGTTCCTGCACCTGTTCAGGTTTTATTAACTGCAGTGATAAAAGCTGACCAACTAATTAAAGTCTGTAAATGGCTATATTAGGCTGTAACGGCCCACGCTTGACAAAAAGCTCGCTTAACAAATGAACTTCATGGAAATACTAAATTTCTACTCCATTGGCATCCGATGACAGTGATCGCATGTAAAAATGATTTTGCAGTACCGTCTTTCTTTTCAGAATTTCATTTCAACAAGTGAAACAACCTATAGATTCATAACACACACATAACATGATTAGGTTGATATATCATTACTTGGAAAATGAACATTTGAGTAATTTTCTAATACTCTTAGAAAACTTCAAGACCAACTGAGAAATGTTATCCCATGGTCTACACAGGAGCGGGAAAAACTGTTCACATAACAGTTGCCACCAATGAGTAATATTTCTTTTTTCTTAACCAAGTCTGATTCAGACAACAAACATGATTTACCTAAACTAAGAAGAAAGAGGACTGGACAGTTGCTCAGTGTAGCAACGTACCAATAAACCGGCTCAGATTTCTTTGATGTTGTGAGATTAGTGATTGGCTGATGCTTACATGAAAGAGCAGTCTTATCCACCAATCTTATCTATCTCCACAAAGATCTGAAAATCAACCACTGTCTTCTTATGCTCTGCTGTGAGTGAGGCTGCCTGAGAGTCCTGCCCACCAGGTCACCTCTGCATGAGTGCAATTAACAATAGTCACTGTGGCCAACTTATTGACTTTTAAGACGACAAAATCATTATTGGTCAAAATTGGCATTGGCATGTCAGGCTTTTTAAAGATAACTGATCAGCCAGAAATCTGCAATCTGCAACCCTAGCCAACCCTGGTCAACGATCTTGTTTTTAATTGAAAATTAAATTTGCTTTTAGAAAGAAAATTAAGGTCTTAGAGTCACTGAGAGATGAGAGGCACAAAATCTAAAGGTAATGTAAGGGTAGAGTAATGTAAGGGTTTGGGGAGCTAGAACATCTGCTGTTTGTTGTGTTAACTCAAGACTAAAGTCAGGGATGCTGTTTTACTGGAAGTGGAAGTTTAAAAGAACCTTCATGCTTCCCTGTGCTGCCCATGTTTGTAATGATGTTTATTTTATTTGACGCTCTAGAAAGTACCAATATGTGACTTCTTGATTGTGCTTGATTGTCCAAAAAACAGGACTGACCTAAACCGCTCAGAGAATACAAGGACTTCCTCTACACAATACAGGTGGATGTCTTCTGCGTCACACCACAACGATGCTGTAAGTCATGCCAAAGAAGCCCGGACCACAAATTCAGCCCCACAATAAATAATAGGACATAAACATGTGTTTTAGGTAAGTGCAAAAAAACTGAGCATGTTTTACTGCACTATAAAAGGTTAAAATGAGCCATGTCGACATCTTGAAAGTGCTTATAAGATTATAGTTCAAGGTCAAGTCAGTCAACAGATTGCATCTGTGTAACAAGTAATGTGGAAATAAAACAGAGCTCAAGATTATCAGTTTAATTTGTTTTTTTTTTTGTATTTACCTTGTTTTGCTTCCAGCTCTTCTAATGTTAGGACAGGTTTCTTCTCTTCAGATGTAATCACAGGAGGAGGCTCTTTTACAACCATTATAGCTCCACTCATCACAGCATCAAGCCCCTCCTCTTCCAAAAACTACCAGCAAAAAAACAACAATCACCGTCAAATGTGTTAAAACTGTATTCTGAGGAAGGTGCTTACTTTGATATTAAAACACACAACATCTACACATGACTTTGGATGTTATATAAAAGAAATTAAAAACTGACCTTGTCCTCGTCTGAATCATCGTCCAGCCGCACTCTGTTCTTCTCCAAGGGAAGAAGGTCATTTTCCTTTGGCTTGATGGCAAAAGAGATGGGGGCAAAAGAGGCTGTGCAAGCACAAAGACAAAGGTTAAGTGATTTAAAAAAAGACCAAAGGAGGGTTCGAAAGAGGGCAGACATGATCATCCAGGACTATTTTGGTTTCTTCAGTAAATTGGAATGAAGGAAAGTAAGGTTAAAGAACTGAACAAGAAAGAGATTAGGTGAAAAGAGGGCCAAATGACAGAAGGAGAAAAGGGAACTAGGACTTTCTTTAACAACAACAAAAAAAAATAGCCAATCATAAACAGCCAGGAAAACAGGCAGTTGAAGCAGTAGGATACAATGTATTTCTATTTCATTACCAAATAAATTTTCTCTAGCAGAGATGAAAGAAGACTGTGTGCCTTATTCCCTGAAGCAATATCCTTAATATAGGACCAAGATCCTTATAGTGAAGGGCTGTATAGGTTACTTGGGCTCTTTTCTGTCTTGATATTAGTTTTCCCCAGCCTGGTCCATGATCAGTGGCATCCCAATAATCAGTCTGCATGGATGCCTCATTTCCATACAGAGCCTGTGCATGTTTATGGCTCCCGCCAGCACAGAGGTAAGCAGTCTAATCTTTGCATAGACATTTGTGGCCCGATATCATCAAATGAAATTGTCAACGTAAACACAACCACACTCATGGGTGCCTGTACAAAAATGACAATATAAAGCTCATAGACAGACACATATTAAAGTAACTAAATGCTCAGGGGCAATTATGCACACATTTGCTCAAGGGCTTTCCATCTTATTTTAGAAGGACAGTAATGAAAAAAGCTCCACTGAAGTGCATAACATATACTATACCTTGCAAATTTATTTCTTTGCACTTGTTTTTATTTCACCACACTATGACTACAAATTTCAATAAATTTAATTGGGATTTAGTGTGGTACACCAACTTGAAGTACTGTATAATGTTGAAATAAAATAAAAATAACAAATAATCTTTACATTTCTTACCAATTTTCATACATATTTAGCTTTCCTTAGTCTAACCAGTGGAGAAAAGAATCCCTGTGATGCTATGCTGCCATCAATTACCAGGGTACTTGGCCAGTGTATGACTAATTGTGTGCTTTTTAGTCACTCTTTGGTTGCTATGGCAGTATTTTTTGGGGAATGAAGAAGCCCCCATTGTGGATCACTTTGTTGTTTCACATCACGGAGCTGAAATTGCAAAACCAAAGGATGTGGCTCACAACACGCAGTACTCACCGACGTGTTGGCATTACCCTTAGGAGGAAATGCCACACACAGCACTAAGCTCTATTATCTGCATAATATTATCTACATCAGTTTGTGCTAATCAACATAATTCTAAGATCAGATGGACTAAGGGGATAATATGACACTCCGTTATGTTCTCACTTGTAGACTAAACAGCTGCTCCAGATGTTTTTGTACTATGTCAAACTACTTTGGCATATTGTCCCTCACAGTTCTAGAGTCATTAGTACCATCCTCAGATGGATGAGGGGCGTAATATTGGCGGACAACTTCAAAGGCCCATCTCCGAACATGTCAGTTTATCAAGTGGCATGGATAAACATGCACAGATCCGAGAAAGATAGGAGTCTCTGAAAGAGGCTATTCACTTCCTTCTTCCCACTATTCTGCAAAGGCCCAATTTGTAAAGTAAATGACTGATAACTGACTTAATAGATTCTCTTAACTAAGACGAGGATCTCTGCAGCCACTACAGAGTTGCATATATATTCTCCAATTAATGCTCTGCTTCTCTGGTAGCTTAAGTAGATGTCAAATGAGAGATTGAAAAGAGCTTGTTTGAACACTTTGAATATTGACGTACATCTTCACTTGCCTTTATACTCCCCCAAAACTTTATCTGTGACCTGTCTGGTGTGTTCCATTTTATTCATAGTTCTGCAGTTTCACTGCTTTGCTTAACAAATCTTTGAAGGCAGCACAATACATACAAACATGCACTTTTTCCAAGACATTGGAACTGTTTCCTTCCACATCACAATTTTAAGCACTGCTTTATATTGGTCTATTCCCAAATAGAACACATTGAAGTTTGTAGCTGCAAGAGGTCAAATGTGAAAAACTTTTGAGTACGAATACATTACAAAATGACCTATTCGTGTGTTTTGCAAAAGTAAGTTACCTTTTGTGAGCTTGGCGTCATAAGCTGAGTCGTCTGATTGAAGCTTATCTTCGTTTGTTGTCACACTCTAGATGAAACGAAAGCAAAAGAGATAATTCAAATGAGATCAGTTTAAATTGTTAAAATGCAGATCAGTAAAATGTAGGACATCCATCAAAACTTATTGCTTTATTTCTGTGATAAATTCACAAAAGCAGCAAAACTTTGACGAGAGGCAGATGGTGCTGAAAATGAGATTTCAGTAAAACCTGGATACGTTCATTTGTTACATAACGCACTGTTAGATAAGCACCAGCAGTGTGTGATAAAGTTAGTTAGGAAAGCTTTTTTAACACATACAAGTGTTTGCAACGCATCCGCCTTGTGCAGTACCACAAATGGATGATGCTGAAATGTTAGAAAGGGTCATTTCTTTTCATTGATACTCTAAAATTACAGCCATTTTATTTAATCATTGTAATTATCTATATACAGGGGTGAATCTAAATTTGAGGTTAAAATTTTGCAGAAAAAAAAAAGCTGATGTGGAAAACATGAAAGGAGACTCCTGGGTAAATTCTCTGTTCTGAAATATTTCTGTAACAGAAGCTGGGCACCATTATAGATATGCAACGTTTGGGAAAATGCAAAAGTAGGGTAAAGTTTGTCCACATAAAAGGAAATAAGAAGCATCATATTTTTTATGGTAATTTACTCTAAATGGTGGAAGACAAGATTATCACCAGATATCCCTCTAAAATCATATGATAAAAGTTATATTTTGATTTTCACTTTGCTCAATAAATAAGTATTTTAACATTCAGCAAAACATGACCTTGAATGTGAAGGGAAACTTATGTTAGCACAGGAGTAAGGTGTTTGTTGTTGTTCATCATCAGGATTTTGACCCAATGCTTTAAAGAAATTAATGTTTCATGCCAGCTACTTGGCAACTTTCCATAGGAGTGAGAAGTGAAGCTTTGCTTGGCCCGTGTATGACCCCAATGTTGTGCTTCTTCAGCCACTCCTTGGTTGGTATGGATGGGTGTTTAGGGGTCTCTGCCATGTGAAAAAAAAACCTAGTTCACCCATGACATATAGTATAAATTCATCTGTAAAGTCTAGATTATGCTTCGAGATTGTTTATGTTGCCATTCTGTCCTCCTCAGTTAATGAAATCACCAAACAAATTAATGACAAACAGTTTCCACCCAATGTGGATCTGGGAGTCGAATTCTGACTTATTGAAAGCTAGGTTTAACTCATTAGTGACATTTATGTCTTTAATTTCTTGTTGTAGCATGTTATGATAAGGAGATGCAATCAATGAAGCATTTTTATTTTAAATGAGGAACATAAAGTTAGGCTTACAAAAAATAATAATAATAAAAAAAAAATTAAAACATGTTGCGATTTCAACACTTGTCAAAAACCCAAAGGTTGATAAATGAGGTTGTAGCAGAATAATTCTTACATCTACAGTTTATATTAGTTGGTAATGTAATGTTGCAAACTAATGGCATGTCATTTTTAATAAATAATCCACATGGTTACAGAATAGCCATGTTTATATTCTGATTAAGGTTGCATTTTTCTTCCCATGGCTCTCATTTATACATCTGCCTGCCTAGTTATTAAAAGCTTTCCATGTTCCACTATAGAATCTAATACACTCAGCTTAAACATCTGGCCATTATGTAATACGTGGGAAGAACTGATGGGACAAGGGTGATGAAGGTCAAATGAAAGGGAAAGATGAGATACATTTCAAAAGGTTTTAAAGAATATCTGAGAGGAATATTGGGTTGTGAGTGATCTATGCTTTCAAAGTCGGTGAACAAAATCAGAATGTCCCCAGAAGATGACCTCTTCAGAGAACTCAAATATCAAAGCTCAGAGTTGAATAAGTGGGAGGAAAGAGATTAAAACACCCCAGGAAGACTTGATTGAAAAAATAAAGATTATCTCAAACAGATCAGAGGGTAACCTTTCACACCTGTTAGCTTTCTTTAGCTGCGAGGTCCTTGCCTTTTGTAAACTATAAGATGGAATATTGGTACTGACAGAAAGCAGAAATGTCTGCAATGAAACAGAAATATTCTACAGATCCTGACCACAAAATGAAAATTGGTGAATTCAGAGTTTTTACACATTTTCTCAAATTTCTACTTTTGTTTATGCAAGTTCCTAACTGGCTTATGCTAAAGTAAAAATAACAACAAAAACTTTGTTGACCCTTTATATCAGGGTAGCACTGAGAAATACACCAAAAAAATTCTTGGACACACTTCACTGACAGGCAACATCACATTAAATCTACCACAGGCTCAGATTGTCTCAAATGCAATAACTGCAAAGTTACTTAAACTTAAATGCGTCCCATAAAATTATGAATTAATGTTCTTTAAATTTGATGATGCTTTATCACTTCTCAGTGCATATGAGACCCCAAACAAATGCACTTGCTCCAGAAAATAATATTGTCATCTGCCATGTTAAAGATTCTATGTCTACTAGAAACTCAAGCAAAAGGTTTTCAAAAAAACAGTAGTAGGATTATTTTTTTTATGTCGATGTGACAAAATAATATTTCTTCAATGTTATTCTGAGAACACAGTTGTGTGTAATAGTGTGTTGAAGAAGAAATGGAGAAACCAGATGTTGTGCTCAGACTAACCAAACATGGATAACCATGTTTGAAACTGCCTAGCTTTATTTTATATAGCTCAAAACAATTTTAATAATGGGATAATTCGAGCTTTTTGGGAAAATTACAACCAGTCAGACTGTGCAGGACTTCTTCAGGCGTTTAGAAATCCAACTTATGCACACAAACCAAGCTTACTTTTCTGAAAGATGTGGAGAAAGACTCCATTTGAGAAAGTAAAATTTTTATCAACTAATTAAAACCTGAACATTCATTCTCCAATCACTTGAGAACTCCATCTAAGTAGATGACAGATGAATAAATAGTAGATGCAACAGTGCATAAATAACTTGATAACGACCAATTGGACAGATGGAATACTTGGTGGAGAATGAGAAATTTTATGAATATTTTGTGAATAATCCATAAAGGAAACAAGCTGAACGATAACTGTGCAAAAGATGAGTAACATCGACACCAGGTAAAATTTAGATGCCTGTATTACATGTAGAAAATGTCATTTAAGATGCTGAATGACAGATTTGTTCCTCGCATTCCTGATTCATGAGATTCATCTTAGTCAAAGAGTGCTTCAAATTAGGGTTGTGGGATATGAGGAAAATCTAATATCCTGATACATTTTTGCTATATCACGATACATGATATTCTTACATGAGCTCCAATAATATTTTAAACTAGACTCCTTGCAGCATGATGTCACCCGCGCAAGTTCCCGCTCACATCTCCCTCCTAGACTTAAATGTAAGCTCATATAAAAAGGGATGCAGTGTTTTGCTATGGACTGTCTACACTATGACTAGATAACAAGGTGAGAAATAAGTTTTAACTAAGACATAAAACTAGTGAGGGAGAGGGAAGTAGGTCAGTTATACTTGACTTTGACAAACTTAAATAGATGTGCTATGGAATAAGGTGTGTTTTGGTTCAGCTTAAAAACACAAACTGACAAATCATCAGTAGAGCGGGTGTTTAAAATAGCTAATCAACCACGCTGTGTAAAGCGGTGGGTAATCTACCACAGGGATCAGTTAATAATCGCAAAACACACATCAAGCCTAAAAACCCAAAAATGTAACGAACTGAATGTTCTGTTCTATGTGAGGGCAATAGTTGAGTGCTTTTGGTGCTGAATCCTGATATATAAAGTTGCGTTGTTGTGAATTTGATGGCGAAAGTTTATTATTTGAATGACAATTTATACTTGATAGTTGCGATATAGCCATTTTAACTGTACTCGATACATCACCCTGCCCTACTTCAAATTAGCAGGTTGGCTTTGGAGTGGTTACAGCTGCAGAATAAAATGGGACATTGTGCAGCTATCATTGCTCTGTTCATTGAAGAGGTTGGAGAGCATATAATTCACTTACATTGATGACCTAATAGGTACATCTTTTTTATTGCTTTTCCCTCTCGGTCTGCACCTGTAACTACACTGACAAATTAAAGCTGCAAGCAGCCTCAGCGCCGCTCGGGCCTCTTGGCGAACGTGGGGATTCCAGCACCGCCGCCCAGTCGCCACCGCAGACGCTCTCTCGCACATCCCGCACCAGTGCACAATGCGACCTTTCTGTCTGATGAGGTGTTATTTCTCTGAGAACTCAATTTCTCAATCGATCTCTTTGTCTCTGGTGGAGAAATACTGACCCCTACTGGCGAAACACTGATGTAGTTATTCATCATCTTTGTGTCGACTTGACGCTGTGTTTTCTCCGTTTGGTGCAAGTTATTTCTCTGAAAACTCCACTTCTCCGTAGAGCTCTTTGTCTTTGGTGGAGTAATACTGAGCCCTACTGGCGAGTTACTGAAATTGTTGCTAAACAATGATTGCTGATGAATAACAAATGCTATATTGTTTTTAATAAAAATTAATGAATCAGTGGAGTCAAATTAAAATTGAATACTATTGGGCTCTTTACAGGTTGACAAAATCATAAAATGTTTGTTGCAAATCAGATGATTCATAAGGGATTTAGAGACGACCGCATGCATACGGAGAGGGACTGCAATTCGCCATTTGGCCACGCCACATGGTTCAGCCAGCATTGACAGAGTTCATCATCATTTCATTTTATGTCAGTTGGCACAGGATTAAGTCCATATGAATCAAAGAGTAAAAGTAAAACATCCAGCAGAAAAAACAGGTGACTTCCTGTTGGAAGTGGGTGGGGCTTATGTGATGTCACCAATTGACCATGTGACTGATCATGGCTGGTCTATAATGAGACATAGCAAGTCTGATGCAGTGGTGACCTTGTATGTGGAAGTTATTGCACCTTGCACGCTATGTCATGGCAAATAGTCAAAGTTTGACAGTTAGCCACGCCCACACGCTTTGATGTACAAAAAAATTGTAGGATAACTTTTGACCTACAATGCCTCGAGAGTGTCCTGAGTCTGTATGTAATACACTGTATTACATACAGACTTCATGTCAACAAAATGGACATGATGGCGGCTTTGATCCAAAATGACCGACTTCCTGTTGAGTTTGGACCATGGCTCCAAGAGACTTTTTTGTAGGTCCTGACAAGATACATATGTGTACCAAGTTTCATAATTCTGGGTTAAAGCATGGGTTGGGGCTGATTTTTTAAAATATTCTAGGGGGGGCTGTGGAGGAATTAGGCCACGCCCACCAAATATTCCACTGGATTCCCGTCGGGGGTTGGCCAAGGATCAATCTCAGTGAGTTTAGTGCAGCTGGGTTGAAACATGTGGAATCTAGAGCCAAATGTATGGCAGCGGCGTGACCTTTGACTTCGCCGCGCCGCCACGGCCACGTCCTCCACTGAAAAGCTTGGCGCTTTAAAGCAAGTGAGACCAACTTGTTACCTGTCATCTGACACAAGATCATCTTGATTAGGTTAAGAGAGCCAGAGATGGAACTTTCCAAGTATAAAAAAAAAAAAAGTCACTTCCTGTTCTGAGGGGGCGGGGCTTATATGACTTCAGACTGTGACGACATAGGATCTTCAACCAGCATCCCTCATGCCAAGTTTGGTGCCAATTGACCTTTTTATGTGAAAGTTATAGCATTTTGTTTGTTTTGGCGAGTACGCCAAGTTCGCCGCCCCGCCACATTCCCCGAACACTCCACCGGAATCCAAAAATTTTCCTCAGGGGACAATTTTGGGTCAAGTTTGGTGAGTTTTTGAATCTGTTAAAGGCCCCAAGCAGCTGCGCAAAGTGGCGAAAAAAAAAAAAAAGAATACTTAAGAAACATTGCGATTACATAGGCCTTCGCCAGCGCTTCGCTGCCCGGGCCTAAATAGCAGTTGTCAACTTGACCAGGCATTTCAGCAATGGGAGACCTGGTCAACTCACTTGTTTGACCAAAACAAGAAGCTTTGTGTTAAGAAATCATATTTGTCCTCGATGTTTCATTTCACATTTGTGATATGTAATGCATGTTTTGTCTCAATGCCTGAGAATATGAAGTGTATCTACACTGTCACCACCACAGCTGCTACAGGAATATAAGGTGATGAGTTTCAAGAGTTTTTCCTCAAAACAGCTGCCACGATTTGGGAAACTAAATAAAACCCCTTTATACCAGTAGGGTCTACACCGATTAACTTTTCAGAGCTGGTTAGCAGAGGAAAACGTCATTTAGCAATTATATGTTTGCTTCATTGTTCAGCCCCTGAGGTTCGCATTTTGCGATTGCAAAGCAGATTTTTTGTTTTGTTTCTGTTGCACGGCAGCAGCAGCATGTGTGAACAGCAGAATGGCAGATGTGTACAGAAACAAGAAAGCTGGCAAAGCAAAATGCACAACACCAAACATCAACACAGCTGATTCTGCAACTTGCTATTTTTAAGTTCTGTCAGCCTATGAAATACCAAAGGTGAAGATGTGGCTGCTTAGTGAGGAGGTTATTTTTGCACCAACAGTGTGTGGAAAAATATGTGAAAAGTCCCCAGGATCCAAATTAACCAGATTCCACACACAAAACAGATTCTTCTGGCTCGGTTATCATAGTGGAAATACCTTCATCCTCAAGGTAGATGACTTTGCAATGGTTATCAATCTGTACTCAATGCAACTTTTGATAATATCCCTGGCAAATAATCTTTTCCATTCTCAGTATTTTTTCTTTTCCTTATTTAAATATTATGGATCAGGAAGTCTCCAATTCCAGCATGTCAGATCCAAGAATATTTGGAACGTAAAGCAACTAATTTCAAGGTTGACCAAGTGCACTGAATGACACAACCTTTTCTCATTCTCAGAGGCCTACTGATATAAAAACTGCTGATATTAATAGTTCAGTTTTTTCATTCAGATCTAGCTATAATTCCTCTTCCAGGATCGCTAAAGCTAAACCAAAGGCTGAATGTGAACATTGCGCTCCAGACAATAATGAGATTTACTTCTAAATATATGGAATTTAAAAAATTTAAAAAAGGGGTTGCGTAAAGCTGATAGTGGCTGAATTTAACCTCATAGTTTTATAACATTTTTAAAACAGCCAGATTCATCCAGCAGAATAAAAAAAAAGAGATGTTCTTTGTGTCAGCACATGTAATTCGCATCGTTCTATGTAATCTGAAAATGTTCTGGTTGTACTGTCGAAACATGCCTTCAAATGATTATTTAACATCGTCACATTTTTACTATATAGAGATGTTTACAAACTAAGTGCAACAACTACATGGGAATTCTCTGTGCTGCACTGGAAAAACAAACCTGAACTTGCTCATTACCAGCTTTGTAAAACAAATTGTATGTTAATCCAGAACATCCTTTGTATTCAAGATCAACAAGATAAACAGCTGACGACATTTATTCAGGTATTTATGAACGTTTTGCATTGCAGCTGCTAAAAACAAACTGTCAATACTGTCATTATTAACTATTATGATATCATCTTATTTAATATTACACAGCTAAAGTTTCCCGAAGGAGTGATTAACTAGCTTTATAAAAATCTGTCCTAAACCTACAGACTAAAGACTAACAATAAAGACACCAACAGATTAAAAAAGGTAATGACAAGGAAACATTAATTCTATTCTTTTAGACATCAGGTTAATATGTATATAAGAATCTTATATTATATAGTATATATTATATGGTATAATACCTCTGATAGGGCTTTTTCTTCCTTTTGCAAGAAGTAATTCTTCTTAAACTCATAATAGGCATTGTACTGATGCCAAGACTGCAGAAAATCAAACCTACAAAAGACAGAAGCACAAGTTATACTTAAAGATGATGAAGAAGTACTGGAGTGACACAATTTTTTATTTATTACAATCTGATTACACAACAAATTTGTGCAACATAAAAATAATTACCGGGGATCCTTCTTAGCACGGACGCTAGCTTCGAACTTCAGTCCGTTCCTCGCAACATATTCAGCCAGCTTGTCTATGACTGGCTGGATGTCGGGTGGTGGGGGAATGATGGCTGGCGGCGCTGGTGTGGAAACTGGAGCTTCAACTTTGGAGCTATATTGGGGGAAAATGTGGAAGTGCAAAGCAAGTCAGCAATGGGCAGCATGGCAGATACGCGCCAGTATGCAGGTAAAAAGTTATTTTACATATCAATTTGATAGTGTCTTTTTCATTTCCTAAGAAAGCATTTCTCAATTCTATTCAAATGCTAGAGTAAAACAAATTATATTCATCAAGTTGATACCTGATTTCTGGTATGGTCACAGCAGCAGTAGCAGCTGGGGTGGAAACCTGTGGGGGAGCTGCAGCCTGCGGTGCCACGGTGACAGTTACAGCAGGTGTTGAAGTGCTCTCACTGTGGGACGAAGACTCAGAGGAAGCAGGGGCCGAAACGACAGCTGAAGTCATATTGTTGTAGTACGAATTTGCATCTGCACCAGGTGGAGGTGCAGCTAAGCAGTATGAGCCATCTGGAAGCATGTAATACCCGTAGTAGACAGCTGCGGACAAAAGAAGAAACTATTACAAATACACTGTCTTTATTTAGATGTATTGGAGTAAACGGGCCTGAATGTACGTACGTCAAATGTTTTATGTCAAATTAAACATTTTACAAATCACTGTAATAACAGATCTTAGAAATAACCCAAATGCTCCATTTAAAGGACAAACAGCTCAGCTCATTCAATAGAGATGCTCTGATGAATACAAACACAGTTATGCTTTTGAACAGGAACAATATCGTGCAACTAATTTTCTTGTCCAAACAACCAAATAATAGCTTTAAGTGGAAAATAATTATCAGTTTTTGTTGAAATTGGCATCAATAATTTAAATATTTGCGTTAGGCTGTGATTTTGGGGTGTTTTTATGTCAGACGCTGATGTCATGATAATGGATGCATGATGAGCTTAAAACATTAATTTGACACTGTACGGAATCATTTCAGCCTCTTGAATTATGCAGGCTTTGTATTTTAACCTTGCTAAAGAGCATGGACCAGTCAAGGAAAAGTCACCCGCTGATGAAGATGGAAATGGAAATGTGCTATAAATAACGCAAATGCCACATTTTTTGGCTCATTTGCTGTGTTAAAATTACTTTTTCAAGGAAAGTTAAAATGAAAGACAGGACAACACCAATGCCTCTTGTAGTCCTTTCATTGATGATTCAAGCTAAGAAAACAAACACAGTCCCAAAGCTTTAAAAAGACATCAGTTTCCTGTACATACAGATGAAACCAGATATTAAAAACAACAACCCTTGTCATCCTACAACTCTATCAGAAGGAAGTAATAAAAATGCGCATGTGACCTGTGTATAAAAAGGTCTTCTTAGTTGTCATAAGTTTTTTAATCTGAAAGATCTTTTATTGTTAAAAGAAAGGCTGGAAATGCAGGGACAGGGATAAAATAAATGGTCAATGTCAAAGTAGAGACAGTGTGATATTAACACATTACTCACTGAGCTGGCTGACGTTAATGACACTATATTTTATAGTTAGGAAAATAAAAAGTCAAAGCAGGGACTCCGATTTACAAACTTGTCATGCAGCACAAGATTAAGAGCTGATGTTTGTGAAAGAAGGTCTAAATTGAATTGTAGATATCCATACATATATGGGAGTAGTAAATAGTATTTAAAAAAATAAAACACTGATAAGGAAGGGTATGAGATTTTCATGGTGTGAAAACCTACAAATTCAGCAACATGATCTATTCACCAATATTTAGTTGCTATTCATATATTGGTGTCTTAAATATTTGTTATTTGAATGCATAAAACCAAGACAAAACTATAGAACATGCATTTATTATAATCCATTACATATCCTCTTGTGAGCAACTGAAAAGTGCAGTCATTTACAGATGAGGGAGGGGCAGTGATGTGAGGTTTATTACACAAGCAAAGAAAAATCTGGACACACTTGTGCTTTTTCTGGCATCTTACAAACCAGGTTTTAGAACACAGGAACAATCACTTAGTCACATTTGCTTTTAGCACATCAGATAATACATTCAATTAATATCAGCATTTGCGTTTAGTTCTTATTACTGATGCAGGTAAACAAGAATATAAAGAATTTAGGAAAAGCTGTAAACTCCCAGTACTAATACAATACTGCACAATGGACAATTTTGTCTCTTCAACATTATCGCAAATGACATTTTTACATATACATTTAACTCTGACTTGACCAGCAGTCCAAGAGACACAATAGAAGTGATTCAGTTTTCTCTGTACTCACGGTCAGCAGAGTACTGGACTGGTGGGGTGGGTGCAGGTTCCTCAGGAGCGGTGACTGCAGCTGCTGTGCCATTTCTTTCCTTTTGAGCTTTTAGTACAATTGCTGCCAGGGGGTGATCTGGATCCATAATCTTAAGAGGCTGCAGAATAACAAGACCATTAAAGAAAATTTTATATGCTATTTTAAGTACTTATTTTTTTCTTTTTTTTTCCCCATTTGAAAATTCAACACTTTTCCAGACTCAGTTAGGTTTATACATATTTGGACACTGAAACTTAGTTCATCTGTTTACTGAAACATGTTTCAATTATAGTTATATAACAGACATGGGCATAATGTGCAGACTCTCAGCTTTCATTTGAGGGCATCAACTGGAGGTCCATGAACGACAATAGAAGAGGATGACTGCGGAATAATTTCCATGGTGAAGAGAAACCCCTTAACAACAGCCAATCAAGTCAACAACACTGTCCAGGATGTCAGTATTTAGTATACCATAAAGAGAAAACTGCATGAAAGTCAATACAAAGGTTTCACCGCAGGGTGCAAACCACTCAGAAGCCTCAATAACAACACTGACTTTGGTGTCAGCTGATGCAAGTCATTTTTGTAATAAATTTGTCCAAGTACAACTGGGCCAAAATGAATAACCAATATTTATTTACACTTTGTTTCTGTTTGTGTTTTGGGTTGCAGACTGTTTTACTGAAGCAGAGAATTATGAGAGGTGTGGTCAATTTTACACGCCGTCGAAACTGTAGGTAAATATTGGTTGTTGGTCATAACAGCGGCACTAACACCAAATGTTAATATCGACCCAAATTTCCCTATCAGTGAACTCCTATATAACACTTAGGATTATCACTAGATGAAAACATTTTACTGTAACAATAAAAAAGTTTATACCAAATCTTTAAAGATCTCTGAAACCGGAGATAACATAATTAGACTGCATTTTCTTACAGTGTAGCAATCTTATATTGCGGTCTTCCTCAGTTAAATTTCAAAGTTCTAAAGAATTTAGACAATAAAGCCACAAATTATGGGACAATGAACCCTAATTAGAAAATGTGTGCTTCATTTAGAAAGAAAATCCCTCCTTATAAGAAATGAGTGTTCTTCAGCTTTTTGATAAAAGAATCTGATTACGTTCTCATAAAAAATAAGATATGCTTTCACTGTAGCTGTATAGAGATCAACACATTTCATGAAAAATCACATAAAAGAACTAACAAAAATCTAAGCTTGGTAACAGGGAAATGCAAGACAAGTTATTACATATTAGTCTCATCAGCACACAGGCAGTAATTATGGGATACTAAGAAACAGTGATGAGGATGCACATAACTTTTAAAAGATTTTCTTAAACAGTAGCTTAAAGTCACTATTCAATAAAAATATATAGTCTTAAGCTCTGTGATGTTACTTTATTAAGATATAAAAAATAAAACTTTACCATCAGACAGTTTATTGTTGTTGTTGACAAACAGAACATTAAAAATTTAAAGCTTCTCCACCTTTTCCCAACATGAACAACTAACTGCAGAATGTATTAAAATCAGTCCAAATACAACAAAATATGACGAAGCAGGGGACAAAAGTGCCTGCCAACAAATAAAAGTCCCATTTCTGCATTTGAAGTTTCAACAAGACAAATTCCCTTAAATTTTTTTAATATACTTGTTTTTAAAAATTTTTTAGCATCTGCTTCAAGATGTTGAGGACATTCATATCTCAGAATTTCGAGGGAAAAGGGTTTCTAAAAATGCAAAGAAAAAAAGGGCCTGGAATATACAATACAAAAATTCAATGAAATCAGGCAGACAATGAAGCATATTTTTCTGAAATTACCTTTGTCAGCTCCTCTAGGCGAGAACATTTCTTAGGAGCAAAAAGACTGGGATGAAGATAGCTTCCATCTCCATCATCATCAGAATCTTCTGAATTTGAGTCTGACAAGAAAAGAAATAATGCAATGATTTTTACTGAATGAATGACACATATCAAATATTAATGCAGATAGTGTTAGGACTGAATATGTTAAAGTACTATGGAAACAGGTATCATGGGCATGAATGTCATTAACCTTAGGCCTTTAATGATGCTTTTGAATCATTGAATCATTTTCCTGGATCATACAAAAAACAAAAATAAAGTTCCATAGCTGCGGATTCAGTAAAGGATTTGTGAAACTCACCCTGTGACTGGTCCTGCTTGTTAGAAGAGACAAGGTTGTATCGACCTTCCTTCATGGCCCGCAAGATGTGTTTATAATACGGGTTCAGATAGTGGTCAAACCGGAGAAAGTCAAACTGGGAGTTCCTGGCCTGCTTTGCTTTCAGCACAATCTCAAACTGAGCCCCCTGCTGACACACAAAGTTGGCCGTCCTCTCGATGATGTTGTGAGTCTTGATGGTTGCCGGCTGGAGGAAGGGAAAAATGAATTAGGATAAATGCAGTAACAATCTTCTCACTTGCACAATAAGAATAAAAATTAATTGCACATGTACTAAAATAACTCAAGTGTAAGAAAATGTGTAAAAGCTGAGCATCAGTTGTATAAGATGAATTAGCAAACATTAAGATGCAGCATACAGTAACAACTGCCTTTTCGCCCAAGGACAAAAGGCATTAGATGTCCGAAACATTTTCATGCCAAGAGCTCTAAGCCAATTGTGATATTAATTATAAAAGAACATTCAGGATGAAAATCAGTGGAATGAGAGGTGGTCCACTATTCGTGTATTATTTTGCACAATGTGTGCTTTCAGTGATTAATTACAGCAATTACCAAGAAAGTTGGTGGAAGTGTGGATATTTCTAATAGAACACACATCTCATCAAGATTAAAGTCAATATAAATATTAGTCATGAAATTGGCTAAAAAGGGTGCCAGCGTCCAGCAAAAACCAAAATCAATGCATTTGGGACACATAAGGACATATTGATATACAAGAACCCTTTTTAAATGTGCAATTGTGGGAGAAGGGTGTAGAAAATGTACTTTTATGTTTACAGGTTACATCCAATAGACAAAAATAAAAAAAAAAATTAAAAAACAGAAAAGCAATTTTTGCACCAGAGATGTGCTGGTCCTTCAGCAGTAGGGAAGAGTTATATGGACAGAAAAGATTAGTCACAGTATTTTATTTGGATGTTTATTGCAATAACTATGTAGGTGACGTTTAATGTTCTTTAAAATTCTGTTAGGAGTCTTTTTTAAGCTGCACAGACACAAATAGTGCACTGACGTCAGAATCAGTCTCACACTGAATCAATGGTGGAAGAGAGGTAAAAGAAAAAAAATAGTTTCTGGAGTTTGGAAACAAAATTTATTGTTTTTCTTCATGATGGATCTAAACTATTTCACTTTTTTGGGTGCTACAATTGAGCACTGTGGATGAGGACATTTTGTTTCAATTAGGGCTGAAACGATTCCTCCAGTGATTCGAGTACATCGATTATTAAAACTCCTCGAGGAAAACTGATTTGCCTCGAAGCCTCGTTCTATGTGTTATTATTTAGCGCGCAGTGTTCCAGCCGGAACTTTATTTGCGTTCTCACTTCCGCCCGAGTTGTGGACGAAAGCTAAGTGTTAGCAGCATAACGTCCAGTTTTCAAGTTCGGCCTGGGAGGATTTTATTGAGTCATGATAATGTCCGAGTTTTTGTCTTTTTCCGGGGGACCAATAAGCATCTTAAAATGACGGCAGCGATGCCTGGAGTCCGGCGGGATTATTTACACAGATAAACGGCTGTGCTTTAGATGCGTAGCTTTACTGAAAATACCGGAAAATAAATGTCATATCATCCCGGTCGCAACAAATGGGTGGCAAAGAGCATCATGACGTTACAGAGCTGGTAGATGTTTCTGTGTGTTACGAATGCAGATGTCAAATATGAGGGGC
>CAEGAE010041658.1:0-14390 GCA_903067095.1 Girardinus metallicus
ACTGATATTGATATCCGATAGTAACACCGGTGTTATGCCACATTTACCAATATTTTATTTTATCAAATTTTTTATGCGATTAAGCGATTAATCGTAAGAATAAGCGATAGATTATTCTTAAAATATTCGTTTACAACAACCCTAATTTTATGTGTTGAAAGGAGTCTTCTGTCATGCTGTTAACTCAATTAGCAAATTACCCACAAAATATAATTATTTTTTATGTTTGTTGTGACTCATAGAAACAATGTACTAATGCTACAACGCCTCTTTTCTACATCTACACAGCTGGTACTTATTACAAAAAGGCTGGTCTATGTGTTATCAGTAGAGGCCTCAGCTGCTAGTCCCAGGTTCTCCATCTGCTTTTACAAAATTTGATTTCATCTAAAATTATTAGTGTGGTTACTTTCAAAAAATTATCAGCAGCCCTATTCTCTGTGTGGTGTCCATTTTAATAGGTACAGAGCTAAAGCTGAACATAAAAAATTGAAGTGGACATTTTCATAATAAACGGGATTTTTTATTTTTGACAAAATGCTTCGGTGAAAATATTAGTATACACTCTTTACTGAGCTCAATCAACATGTTTTTCTTGTTGATGAAACATCTGGAATCGAAATCGTTTACGCAGTTCATCAACATATGTGTCTTAGTATTTCCCAAAACATTTGCTATTACAAAGTGCAAGGAAGTAAATGAACAACAAGAAGGTCCCACAGGACAATACATTCACTGTGTGAAAACACATCTGCCTGGAGACCACAATACATTTTGTTTTTGCTTACAATATAAACCATATGTGCCAAGACCTCCACCACTTCTCAACTCATTCAGAATTCCCTTTGAGTACCGCTCTATTTTCAATTTTAATTAAGAAAGTTGCTCACATAACGCCCAGGGGTTCATTAAATCACCCTTTTAATGTTTTCCTCGCACTTGTGAAGTGAAAGAGGGACAGCTGACAGATTAGGACATTCTGTGCTACAGGTCTGGCACGACACCCCATGAGAATCAGGCAGCTTTTGATCTTCTGGAACAGCGAATTCAAGTCCAGATTGAGTTATGATGCCTCTTCACGAAATGTCGAGCAGCCAGAGCAAAACATTTATGATTAAGGCACAAATTGTTGCTGCAGTAGAAATCCAATTTTTAAATCCGTCCTAACAAGATCACACGCAAACCTTTTCCCTGATAACTGCAGCTAAGATGTTCTGTTGATTGACAACACATCGCAGGTCTAACCCTCCTATTACCATCAAGTTAGCACGGATGGAAAATGCCAGGAGTCCATCACAACCATAAAATCAGAGTTAATACTAGTCGCCTGAATAGAAGTTTTGTCATATGGGAGGTAAAAAGCTCAGCCATATTTCTGCTCCAACTCAAAAATGATCTCAGGCAAAAGTCTTATGGCAATATTAACTAACACCAAGTTTATGCTGTATGTTTACTCTTAATATAACCCACATAAACACATCAGCCTTGGAGTTTTCTCAATGCACACAATGAATATGGCTGACCCAACATTTTCAGATAAATTCTAATCAAACGGATGTCGTTAGGATTTAGTCAATCTTGAATACTACATTGACAAAATAATCTGGTTGGTTAAAATTCAATAAAACAATTCTCTACGGCAAATTAAAATTTTTGTTAACATGTCAAGTTCTATTGCATTTTCACACATCAAAATCAAATCTATGTCCACCAGTCATAATCATCAGGCATAATTTCATTTTACACAGGAAATGGCTGCATATTGAATAAGATGCACTTTTTTTTGCTATAGCAAACAGACTTGCCAAGTCAACAGTGAGAGCATATGGTGTCAGTTAAAACCATGAGAACAATAAATCTGTGTAGTTAGATTTGATCAATTTAAGCGCAATTCATATGGATGTGTACGAATCATTTTCTCAAGTAGTGTTATGTTATAAAAAGAGTTTTTGTTTTTGCAGTACCTGAAATGGGAATCTCCGCTCTCCATCTGTGTTTGTTGTCTCGCGTGTAAAGCTCCACACATCCCTTGTGAGAGTCTGCAAAGACTGTGAAGCTATTGGAGATAACTTTTGCTCCAGACGCCACAGCAAAGTTGGAATCTGGCTTTTGATTTTTCCAAAAAAAGGAGAAGGTCACACCTAGAAAAAGATTGTTTGAATAGATTAAAGATTATCCTACAATAAACCTACAATAGTGTATAACATCTATAGCTATATTCAGCTCAAAAAGACACATTCCCTTTTTTTATACTTTCTAACACAAAGACTAAAGTTTTGGTTCTTTTAGGATTACCAAAATTGTTATTATTTGATAAAACTATTAGAGACAATGTTTTTATTGCTTTCCTGAAATTAGCAAGTTCACATACTTTTCCATTGTCACAGTAAAATTGTCTTACTTGCAAATGTTTTGGGCATCCTTTCACACGCTTCTCACTAAAGTTTGCTAGAATGTTGGCCCATTCCTCCAGACAGAACTGAATGTGTAACGTATGAAATGCACTGCACCTACCATCAAGAGCACAGAGATTAAGATCACTGACGCAGGAGTTCTGGTAGTTTCCAAAGTAAAGAAAGAGGCCGCCGTTATCACAGTCCAGAAAGATACCCTTATTGTGTACTCCTTCAACAATGTCTGCAGCAAAACATAAATTATAGAAACACATTTGCTTCATGATTTAAAATTGTGAGATAAGTTAAGAGTTTGATGTACATATTATGGTTTTCTATGTTTTTCTGTGTACTTTTCATTTAAACCAACACGAATGACTTCTAACCAACACCTGTTGACTAATTTTACAGTTAAGCTGTGATCTTGTGCTGCAAGGACAAACAAGCAAAGAACCAAAAGGTGTGCAATGATTTGCTGCAGTGTGTGATGCACAAAATGAGTGTGTGAGAGGAAAGTGATGGATTCTCACCTACTATTGCGGAAATGTTAGTGTAGGCAGAGTCATTGGTATACACATAGGAAGAGTTATGGGAAGAAGGGAGCACAGTGTGGTTGTGGATTCTGACAGCTGGACAAAAAGAGAAGACAAAAACCATAATTTCCACCAAGGGAACAGCGACAGAAGAACAACGGGAGGGACGTGCTGCACAGGTATGAAACAGAGTGATGCTGGTGAAGGTAAACACAGAGTGATGGCACACAACATGCTCGCATCCATACCCGATCCCTCTTAAACATTTATGGCTTTTCACTCAGTACAACTGGCTGGCAAACCTAAAGTCATGGAGTGGCTTGGAAACGTATTCACGCCCTTTAGGCTTCTCAAATTTGGTCACATGACAACTATAGACCTCAATGTTTTGATTGGTCTGAAGCAATACTGTAAACTTAAATATCGTGTTTTCATTAGATGCAAGGAGAAAATCATCATGCTTAACAGAAAGCATGAGTCTGTAATTAATCACTATAATGTGTTTCGCTTAGTAAATTGAGTTACTAAAATAAATTAACTTCTCAATACTACCCAGCTTTATTAAATATGACTACATAAGGATGTTACTAGAAGTAAATCTTTTAGAGGTTGCAGAAAGCTTGAGACTACACAGGTTTCCATACAACTCTACACATAGTCTTAGATGTACAATATTTCAGATAAAAGTATAATTTTCTTATTCGAGTGGTTCAATCAAAGGTCAGATCTAAATCCAATTAGTAGTCCATAATAAAAGTTCACATTTTCTCTTTAAGATGATTTCTTTCCGACTTGATTGACCTCGAGCAATTTTGCGAAAGAAAACAAGCAAACATTTCAGATAATAGGTGTGTAAAGTTCATACAGACACACCCCGAAAGACCTATCGCAATAACTGCAGGGTGCTACGGACTGAATACAAATTTTCACAATTTCATTCCTATAAAGTAACTAAAAACATAATCATATGCAACTTTTTGGCGGTCTGTCATATCAAATCCCAGGGAATGAAATTTCCGGTTGTAAAGTGACAGAATGTGACAAAGTTTAAGGGGCGTGAATACTTTTTGCAAGACACTGAATTTGACTGAACAGGCAGGATAACCGTGGCAGGAGTACAAACAGTGAACAAAAAGGGCTTTCTAGGAAGGACCTGAATGTGAACGCGGCGGCCATGTATGCTCGTACTTATTTCGCTGCCGCTGACATAACGTGGACTGCTTCCAATCTGGTCCAGCAGCTCATGAATTCCATCCACTGCATCAAGAGGCCAATAATGTGAAGCCGTGGCCAACACCTGCAGGCCTGGACAAGAAGATCACAGGTAAACAAGTGTCCCTAAAGGACATTGCTCAGAGTTTATTATTACGCCAGCGTCCAGTTTTGGATTTTGCTGGGATAAAGAGATTGATGATGATGAATAAAAACAGCTGCAAAAGCTGTTTATGTGGCAGACCATTCTGATTAACGAGACATAAACAAATAACATCCCTCCATAGAAACAGACACTGGAGCACATTGTTTCCTCAAGTTATTGTACATATCCCAACCAGGATGTGGTCATTTGATATGTTGATCTGATAGTCAACAAAAGTGTAGCACAATGTGCGTATGAAAACCTTGCCACTACCTGCATGATTCTCATTTGGCACCACCTGAGCACAGACCTGCAAAAGATAAATCTGATGTTTAATAAAGTCTGACATGCAGAAAATGAGCTGACTGCTTGAAGTAGTTATCTTACCTTAAAGCATAAGACAAAAGCAGTAAGAAGTTGAATATGCAAACAAAATCCCATTGCTCTTGAGAACTGTACAATGTTATCTTTCTGAAACAGCCTAATTCCCCTCATCAAGATAACTCCAAGAGCAGTTAGTCATTGTCCCAGGATGAGAATAAAATAGTCCATGTGTCCAGTCCTATAGGTGCTACAATACAAGTTCTAACAGTAATGTTTTTTTTTTTTTTTTTTTTTTAAAAAAAGGCCCAGATTAGATAACTTGAGGGAAAAAAAAGAACCCCACTTCACAAATTATTGTGTCATAATAGCAAGTTCTGAAGCCAAAAGTCCCACGCAGAAAGTTACAATCCGTCATCCACACATTCAGCTGCTTCTTTAAGTTTCTGCGCCTTGCATCTGGAAACAGCGAGGTGTAGTGGAGCTCAGCGGGAGCGCACTGGCTGACTGGACTCTACGTGGGAATTGCAAAACGTGATGTCATTGTTGGACCCTATGAAAAGGGGCGTTCGGGTTGTGCGTAAATGGAGGGATTTGTGCGTAATTGAAGATTGCGTGGCAAATGAAAGAGTGTAGATCCATATTTTAGACAGACGAGTGCGTCAAAAAAAAAAAAACAAACAACAAAACGTATTGGATTTATTTTCTATGCGAGTACAACATATTATGTAATATTTTTGCAGCCTCTAAATAAAAAGGGTAAAGCTTTCGAAATTAAATCTTAAAATATTCATCCATCCATAAATATCGCAAAGTACATGTGACGTTTCACATCCGAGTGAATTTGCATATTGTCATTTTGTAGCCACGTGTTGCCACATCTTCAATACTACTGCCGTTTGCTGCCCGTAAACAACTTCATTTCCTTCTAATCTACCATACCATAAGTGGTTTTATTTGTCTGTATAGTTCGGTATTTCTGATTGTTTTATATAACGTTTTATATAATCGTGAAAATGCTCAGTTGTCAAGTATTATTTAACGGCATTTTTGTTATATTCTACACAATTTATATAAGGCTTCACCGTATGTACATTGCTTTTCTAATGTCTGTGAGAGATTATTGGTGTAGTTTACCTCGACGAAGAGTTACAAAAAAAAAAAAAGACTCATAAGCAATGATTTCAGTGCATAAGTACGAGATGGTTTGATAGGTACGAAACAGCAAGAGGAAGGGACGAAATGGTAACAAAAAAGTGGAGGTATGAATCGACAAAGTGTCTCACAGACGGAGCCCATTAGGACCCACCATAATACCTCTGAGCAGCCTCCAGCTGCTTGTAGAAGCAAGCTCTTGCAAGTAGAAGCAAGGAAAAGTGGGGTAGAAAATGACCAAAACGTTAAAGGTATGAAATGACGAAGGAACATGGAAAGGAACTGCACCAATAAATAAGCATAAATAAATAAATAAAATTGAAAAGGACTAAAGGGAAAAAGAAAAACAAACAACAAAACATGACACCGTGACTTTTATGTGTCAACAAAAAGATCTATATTTGACTGTTACTTTAGATTTTTGAAACTTATGTTTTTAATTCTTTTTTTTAGATTCACAATCGACACCTGCTCCGTCTCCCTAAGCAATCTTCAGTCCAAATCCAGGCAAACAGTGCCACCTTGTGGTCAGGTAAATAATACTTTGGCCGTTTAATCCAATCCAGTCTTGCACATTTATTATTTATTTATAAAACCTTCTCATGTAACTCGACTGGTGTCCTTGCAGCTGAGCTTTAGGAAAAATAGTTGGGTTCACATTATTAGACCTATCAGACACAGTTCAACAACAGTGTATGTTTGTGTTTTTATTTTATCTTATTAGATTTTCCTCTTTGTGCACTGCTAAAATTTAACCACTAACACTGCTGCAACAATTTGCATACATTTTTAGAAAGATTTTGATGATTAATTAATTACAATTAGAAAGGCCTAAAAAAAACTTTTAAATGTATTTACATGTTATTTAAATGGTAGGTAAATTAAATACAGCCAGATTTGTTGTTTATATTTCATGGAAATACAAACACCTGCATAATCAGTAGCTCATTAATACATGACTAGCATGCATTTGACATTCATTCATTGCCGTCTTGCTTATTCTACATTTAAAATCTATAAGCTTAAAATAGTCTTTCAAGATTGCGGTCATTAGTGTCACGTGACATGGTGTACTCACTCTTCAGTACTCTCAGTAGGAGATCGGAGGCAGATTGTATGAAATATTTTCATTCTGTGTCTAATGCAGGTCGTTCCAGCTATTTTGTTCGTATATCTTATTCTTGCACATCGTTCAAGAATGTCCACATGTTATCTTTTTGTTGGTCTCGAAGTCAGAGGTCTGCAATGAATAGCGCATGCGCTTACCTACTAAGATGGCGCGGATCACTTCCGGTTCAGATTTGTGGATTCCCTTTATCACAGCTGATGCCTATTAAAAGTTGCGTGGAAATTTAAATCTTAAATTCCTGGTCCAAGAAAGAGACCTTCTCAACCACAAGACTACGGCCCAGCCGTAAACATGGATGGATGGAAGCCTATGCTGACAGTTCTTACTGTTCTCCCTGCGTTAAACGTTGCGCTAACGCGTTTATGTTGACATTATCCAACATCTAAACAGTGGATCGAACATGAACCGGAAGTGTTCTGGCTGGATCGCATTGGCGGAAGTTGATTCAGATACGGTTGCTATAGAAATCGGCAAGTCTTCTGTTTTCAACTATCGCGTCGGACTTGTCAATAAGAAAAAAAATCGATTATATAACAACAACAGCACAATACTTGAGCGACGACTGAAGCAACGTACGTATTTAGGTCCAAATAATACGTGACTAGCATCGTAAATATTTAGTTATTAAGCTAATTTAATTTGAAAATTAAACGTCTAATTAGCAAAATATTTACCTTCGGGCTAAATATTTAGTTTGCAAAAATAAATATTTAATTTAGAGCTAAATATTTTGGCTGTAAATTAAACATTTAGCTTGTGAATTAAATATTTAGTTGAAATTCTACTAAATGTATGAATAACATGGTGAAAATATAACATTAAAAAAAAAGACTTTTTTTCCTCTATCACAGCTTAGAGTTGTTATTGTTTTATTGTGTAATTTTACAAACGGCAGCACGTCGTTTAAGCATAATTTGTTACTAAAATGGAACGTAATCACTCGAAGACTACATTCATAAACTTGCTTGCTTGAATGAATTTTTAAAGAATTTTATTAATAAAATTTGTAAGAAATTTATTGCCCAATGACCACCAAAAAACCAAAATGGTCGTGTTTGTCTGTTTAGCAGTTTTTGGGGAGTGACTTTTATTTGTTCTGTAGACAGGGTGGTGTGTGTTGTGTGGAGGTGAGGTGAGGGGGGGGGTGTTGTTGTTTCTATGTACGTGAAACCGAGCTGGGAAAGGAAGCGTATTCTCGGTGGGGCGGTATTGTAGATCTGTGGCGGATTTCAAGCGTCGTCGTGAGGGATATATTACTCTACGAAAAAAAAATAAATAAATTACAGATACATTTTAATAGGCTGTTTTGCAAAGGCGCCGCTTTAACCCACTTTGAATACCAACTTCAACATCTCTGCGCGGGTTGTCTTGTCAAAGGAGATCTTATCAGTTGAACTTTTCCGACAGTCACCGGAGCTTCAGTCCTCGGAACGGTGGGCCTGCTGTAAGACCACACATGGAGGTTTTTAAGAAGGATCGGGATATGTTTCGCTGAAATTACCTGAGCAGGAGATGCAAGGATCGGACTAGGAGAGTGTAATGAAGGATCGTCTGGCTGAACTGGCTGCTGTAAGTGCTACCTCAGCCTGGACCGACACTACAAGTTGTGCAAAAATGCATTCTTGTTTTTAAATGTTCACAGAATAAAAGTCAAGTTGAGGAGGTTGCTGTCACTGAGGGCTGCGGTGATGGCTTCATGGAGAGTTATTTCAGGAGGGTATGTATGCAGATTAAGATTGGGGTTAACTTCACACAACAATGAGTTATTTGTCTGTTGTTTGACTAATTAAGGTGGAGGAAGTTAGGGGACTCATTGATAAAATCTCCTATCAAGTGGAGGAGGTGAAGAAGCTGCACAGCACGATCCTGTCTGCGCCCAATACAGATCACAGTAAGTTTTTTATTTTATTTTATTTTTTTATACAACATTTTTAAAAATGCTGTGTTTGTTTCTTCATATGTTCACTAGACTTTAATATTTTTGATGGTTCTTAAGACTGAAGTAATCAAAACTATTTGGGCTCAAATTGAGTTTTTGTTCAACAGATTTACTTTGCTTCTGGATAGAAATGAAAAGCTTTGGAACGGAAATCTTTGAACAAAAAGCAGCGCCAAACATCTGAGGCCATTATAGGTTGAGGTCTCACCTGTCCTGTTACAGACCACTCAAAGTCTGAGCACACTGTTATGTATGGAGGCGTATGGAAAGTATTGTTTATTATTAAAAATAAACAACTAAATCAATTGTTTTAAAGCCACGTGATGGGTAACTTATGGTAAGCGGTGTTATTATCCGTCCATCTGCTCATTATCTGTTCTTGTCCAGCCACTGATTTGTCCATCATCCTGTGGAAATAGCTATTATAAATCCACAGTAAACTTCTGTATTTACTTTCTGGAGATTTCTGTCTGAAAAAAATGTGTACATTTTGATTTTAAACACATGATAGGAACCCTGAAAAAGACATGGGAGTCTTCCTGTTACATAAAAGGGAGAACAGCAAGACAATCCATGACAGATTAAAATGTCTTGCCATCATCGGTATTTGTTTATTCATAACTGGGGAAAAACCCAGAAGTTGTGCACTTTTACCCTTGCTATGTTATCTTACGATGGTTGCTAGGTGGCAGGATAAAATTAGAGGAGATTCAATTTGTACATAAAGACAGTAATTCAGTGCTTTCTTTTCTTGCCAGTAAGTACAACCTGATGTATTTCCTTTCTGCATACGAAGGTACAAAGAGTCAGCTAGATGGACTGACCAACGATATCAAAGGGAATGCCAATGTGGTGCGAACTAAATTAAAATGTGAGTTTAGCTGTGATTGTTGCACTTTTCTGTCATGTGTTGTGTGAAGTCCGTTAAGGCTGTCATTGTCCCTGTGCTAGTCATGGAGCAAAGTATGCCAAAAGACGACGTCGTTAACAGAGCTTCTGTCGACTTCAGGATCCAGAAAACACAGGTCAGACAACCAGTCGATGGATGGATATATGAAAAAAACAATTACAAATCCTGTGTGGCTTCATTCACACCCATTGAGCTGTGGCATACCATAATTTAGTGCTGTCAGTTAGTTTTTGGCGGAGCATTTCTGAAAGCATAATCAACAATTTAAACTCTAAAAAATCTCAATGTGAAGTACTTTAAGGGAATCCTCACTTTCTGCTTTTATATTTTATCTTCTCATCAGCACTCTGTGCTGTCAAGGAAGTTTGTGGAAGTCATGACTCAATACAATGAGACTCAAGTGTCCTTTCGGGAACGAAGCAAAGGAAGGATCCAGAGACAACTGGAGATAAGTAAGGGACTCATATTAGGTGTGCATTCTCTGAATGTGCATCCTTCATTGACGTATGAAGTACAGAACAAAGCATTAGCTTCATTTCCTGTTGCAACTGCATGCAAACTTTAGATGTGTTGTTTTTATGAAAACTAAGTGAATACAGGCTGAAGGTTGACGGGTGGAACAGAATTTTTTTTTAATGTAAGCAGAAAGAAAATATTTAAGAAGCCTTGTATAGTATATATTCCTGTACAGTAGAATTTATACTCTACGAGCTACATAACACGCAAACATTTAAAGTCATTAAACAGCTCCCAGAATTTCACACTGAATATTTGACTTTCCTTGTTAGAGATAACAGTCAAATCTATAGTTTTATGTCCATATTTACAACATAACAACAATAAAAAGTATATAATAGAGCTGTTTTCCTCAGTCCCTGTGGCTTTCATGATAGGCTCCATGACTCCACACCGCAGACAGAAGATACTGATACTGGAGACGTCTCTTGTGTTTAGGTTGCCAGGGAAATGGGCAGAGGGCTCCGAGTAACCTGCGCAACAGAACACACACACACACAATCTTCAATATCTGCTCACACAGACTTACACAGTTTATTTAAATCACCCAGAATGGATAGAGTTTGTACTAGATGACAGGTCGGGCTCTTTGCTCTGTGTATTTTGCTCGGTTTGTGTCCCTGAGGAATAGGCGTTGCAAGAGGTGTGACACAATAAGCCCCTGCACAGTGATTTCGCTCTCTAGGGAGAGTGTTTCACAACAGGAGGCAAAGCTTTCTGCTTGTAGTGTTTCAGCTGGAGCTTCTTTGTGAGCATTGTCAAGGTCCTTTGTACCTAAAGCTTTATCAATCTTGGGAAGAAATAGAACCTCTACTGTTCTGTCAGAATTACAAGCGCCAATAAAATCTAATGAGAAAAAAACTAGTAGCAAGTAAATGAAATAAAATTTTGTTTCTGTTGCCCACAGGATATCAGCAAAGTGGTATGTTTCTTTAGATGTTAGGTAATCGGATAGCACTTGGGAGTGGAGCAATGCGTGACATTCAGCCTGAAGCAGCACTTGTTTAAGAAATCACTGTAACTCCTGGAGCAGCAGTATCTCTCTGTTGGCCTTTGTTTAGTCTCCATGGTAAATAATTGTTTGTTCTGACCCACTTATGACCATCGTCACCACAACTTTCATTACTGCTTCAGTGATGGACTACAGCAGCAGGTTATAGGTTTCACAGCAGACCTTTATGGTCTGGACAGAAGGATGTTATCTGCCAGCACAGATTACATCCATCTAGATTTTAGAGATGTTGCTATGGAGTTGATTAAAAACAAAAACGCAGCAGTCTATTACTTGTGTTTGTGTGTTATTGTAGCTCTAAATAAACATCTGTTATCCAAGGTGTGTTTATCCCCAGCAGTTATTGTGAAAAACAGTCCATCACAGCTTACTTAAAATCAAACTAATACATAGTAATGATTAATAGACTAAAAAAGCAAAAGTTAACCTCAGGGGAAGTTGTTATAAATATCTAAAAGCAATCATGGAGCAATTTGTAGTTGCAGTTTCAACTGAAAAAAAAAATAAAAATACAGCAACATGGGGGCATATTAATATATCATGTCAGCAGTGAGGGATCAATGAAATCCTTGTTAAATGTTTTTGGTGAGAGTTGAGATTGGTGATTTCTGAAGAAGACTTAAATTATGTCATTTGTAGCTGGAAGAGCGACCACCAATGAAGAACTGGAGGATATGCTGGAGAGCGGAAATCCATCAATCTTCACATCCGATGTATGTCTGTTAATTCATGAGTCTTATTCTGATTGAATTAAAGTTTGTTCCTCTGATTTGGCCTTGTTGAGGTCAGTGGGTTGGACACAGGTCCAGGACACATCAGCAGCATTTTCTTATACAGGTAGGAAATTCCTTTAGCTGGTTTTCAGAAATCCATAATATTTTTGTTTTCCCTACAGATCATTTCTGATTCCCAAATCACTCGTCAAGCCTTAAATGAGATAGAATCCCGTCACCAGGACATCATGCGTCTGGAGTCCAGCATCAGGGAGCTTCATGCGATGTTCATGGACATGGCAATGCTGGTAGAAACTCAGGTATTAGCTTAGCTGGCCACTTCCATCTCACAATCCCTGTCAAATATTGTCGTTTTAGTGCTAATACAAACTTTTAACAGGGGGATATGGTGAACAACATTGAGAATAATGTCTCTAATGCAGCTGAGTATATTTATCGTGCAAAAGAAGAGACTAAAAAGGCAGTGAGATACCAGAAGAAATCGCGTAGGGTAAGTGTTCTTTTTATGTCTAACATAAAAACATAAAATATGCAAGTTCAGAGAAGTTATGTTCAATTGCAAAATATTTCAAGTTTTCATTACTACTTTACTTGGCAGAAATACATGATCCTTGGCTTTGCCCTGTTGATCCTTCTTGCTGTCATCGCACTAATTGTCGGCCTGTCTGTCGGACTAACCAAACGCCCTCAATGAGGCCTGTTGTCATCATTGCATGAGGTAACAGCCACACCACACCCACAAACTTCAGTTTTTTGAGCAGAAAATTAATTTAGCCATCCATTTTTAAAAATAAAGACATGTAGTGTCTTGCTAAAAGTAAGGATGCAGCAATTAAAGATTTGCATCAAATTTCACAGGTAAGATTTTTGCTTTTAGTTAATTTTCAATTTTACTAATTCGCATTTCTCTAACTGCAGTCAAAATAACTTTTCTAGTCTTTCAGCCCTGTAAGATTACAAACTGTATATTTCCCAGGTTCCTTCATATAATTTCTGAGAGACAAATACAAAAATCACTTGGAGATGAGATTTTTTCACATCTAAGATTTGTGATTAACATGATTAACATAAACTGGAGTCTCTGTCTGTATTCCATAAAGATTGCGCAACCTCACCTTAACTCTAATATTCCAACAAAGCTTTCAACATTTCCAGTATTGTAAACTCAACGGAATAAAGTAGCATATTTGCTGTAATATGATCAATGGTCCTGGTATCTGGTGAAACTGGCTCCTTGTCAACTCACTGCTTCGCTAACTGAACAAAATGTTCAAAGACAAGTGTGAACTGATGTCCTGTGCAGGTACCTCCTATTGAACTTGATAAAGTCAAACAACTGCAGAGGTACAGAACAGCATAGGGGCAAAATGAGCAGCACTGTCCAAAGTGTAGCTCTTTCAAGTGAACAAGTGCTATGCCTACATAAAGAGTGCAGCTTGTAATTTACTGCCTCTGATTTCATTTTTAAACACATCACTATTACCAAAATAGCTAAATTTGAGCCTTCTATTAGTTACAGCTTCCACATTGAGGAGTGTGTTATCTAAGAATTAGATAATATGTGTTGATGAGTGTGTTTATGATTTTGGAGTTTCAGACTGGCCAGTCACAATTTTGAATAATCACGTTCTCTTTTTAATGAATTTCTAAGTACTACTTTCTAGTGCTACTTTTATGCAACAGTGACTAATTCTCTCATTTGTCCTGATTTTAGCAGACATTTCTCTACCTCGCCTTGTTTGGAGGATCCTACTTTTACTATTACTCAGAAAAGTTGGAGTCTAAAAACTGATGGACTTCTTGGTTCACAAGATGCCAGGGAAAACGCTTTGACCACTTCCACCACATGATTACCATCTTCCACTTAGTACTATTACGAGATTCATTTCCTTAGCACAGAGAAGTAAGTATAATGTATTGCAGTTTGCGCAAGATTCAGTTTTCTCTTAACTGCACTCAAAATACCTTTTCTAACCTCTCTGCCCTTTGTTAGCAGAAACTGTTTTATTTCATTTTAAAAGACTCAAACGTAATCTTCTTATCTAATGTTTTAATGTAAACTTATTTTGTTGTCCATCTTCTTCTTATGTGTTACTGCTGTATGTTCACTCATCTTAATAGAGTATGAAACCGTTATGACTTGGGTGTACTTTTGAAATAGAAAAATACATAACTTATTGACCTTATATGGTGTGTAATGACTGAAATAATCGTGAAAAAAGTGATGCGTTAATGCAGTACTCTTGGAAACTTCTTTCAGGAGCACCCATTTGAGTCGTTCTGTTATGTATTTCGTACTGAAACTAAATAATTGAATCATTCAATTAAAATATTAAGAATAAAAGGTTTGTGCGGAAAGTTTTGTGTTTGTGCACAGCTTAAAATTATATA
>CAEGAE010041661.1:0-19968 GCA_903067095.1 Girardinus metallicus
TGGAACTTGGAGTGTGACTGTTTGAGGTTGTGGGCAGGTGTCTTTTATACTGGTAACCAGTTCAAACAGGTGCCATTGGTACAGGTAATGAGTGGAGGACAGAGGAGCCTCTTAAGGAAGAAGCTACAGGTCTGTGACAGCCAGAAATCTTGTTGTTTGTCGGTGACCAAATACTTATTTTCCACCCTTACTTTCAAATAAATTCTTTAAAAATCAGACAATGTGATTTTCTGAATGATTTTTTCTCATTTTGTCTCTCATCGTTGAGGTCTACCTATGATGTCAATTACAGGCCTCTCTCATCTTTTTAAGCACAATTGGTGACTGACTAAATACTTTTTTCCCCACTGTATGTGTCAAAACGGTTTAGCAGACTTTGTAGAACACAGCTAACCTGTTTAAGCTAAACAATTTGAATTAGAGCATTTGATAAGTCCATTTTTTAATGTATTATTACAACAACAAAAATATGTCCCACAAAAAAAAAACTCTGTGACACTGTGGCGAAACTGTTGCAAAATAGATCTTGAGCAAACTTAGGCATGGTTGTAAAATTAAATAAGATTTACTAAAAAAATTTACAGAGGTACTTATTCCACATAAATAGAGATGTGTCAACATGTTTAATTCCAACCATATCATAAAGGTGTAATGTACAATCCTGTTCCAATCTGTAAACTCACGCAAACCCAGGATGCAGCTTTTATTTGAGGTTTTTCTATCCTCAAATTGATTTACTCCACAGCAACTTATTAATATTTCATAATAGCAAAACAACAACGTAGCACTGTGGCTTTTAAACTCTAAAGTGAACAGAGCTTTAATATCACAGAGATCTAATAAAAAACTACTTCTGTGTGTGGGAAATAAAAAAAGAAACATGAGAAGCGTATGGAGAGAAGGAGGAGAGTTGTTCTCGTAATTCGATTTAGTCGGGGAAAGTGCTATATTAAAGAACATTCCAGTTTGATCCGTGTTGTATGTCCGTACTCTGACAGGAGAATTATGAGAGGCTCCCGAGTGGATTGTAAGAGTTCAAATCGCTTCAATGACCTAAGTGTGCAGTGAGAGAACTCAGAGTGGAAACACAGAGGAGAAGCCGTCTGTTTGGAGTCATGACAGAACAATCAAGGAAGTTTTCTACAGGCTGTTTTACTGGGCTGCTGGTTGTGTCCTCTCGTGACTTTTGGATCTTTAGGGGGTTCAGTTAAAAACTTTAAAGCTTGTGTAAATAACCCGTAAAGTGAAAAAAAGAAACATATTGAGATAAATGCCGAGTTCTGTACTGGAAAAATTAGATTTGATATTTCTTTTCTTCACTTTTCTTGATTTTCTTGGTTGTTTTTTATGCTTTAAGTATAATAGGATAAAGGGTGTCAAAGAACGAGCGTACTGTCCCACTGGGTCAAGTTTTGGTATGTCACTTCTGCCGACGTTTGTCGATCTTCCGAAGATGGAAGTTCACTTCCTTGAGTTCCTAGTTGTCAAATAAACATTAGTTGTGTCAATCAAACAGTAGGTCAGGCTGCTGTCAGTTGGAGCCACTTCAACTATTCAGCATGCTGAGGTGTGATTCTTCATCAGACAGACTGTGACATACACAGCGTACCATGAGCTTGACTAAAGCTACGATTGGGTCATTGCGATGACATTCAAGAAACGCTTGCATAAATTCTGCAGTAGCGACAGATATGTGTGGAATTTATTGCATCTTAGAATGTTCAATACAGCAAAATTGGCAACGTGTCCAAAAATAAATAAATAAAAAATCTGTGCTAGTCTTTCTTATGCCTAGTTCACGCGGCAAGATTATAAAATTGTCATTCGATTATTAAAACCTGACAGGCCACACATCTGATGACAAAAAGCCTTATATGTAGCAGGTTTGGTTGTACAGTGTGTGGCGTACAACCAAACAGCAGGAGCAGCACAATGCACACAAACCAATTTCACTCATCAATAATCAGATATCAGACAGAAAGTCTCACAAAACAAGCTTAACATAAAAACAAACAATAGAAAAAGACACTTTAGATGTCCACTGGACTTTCTGGTGCAACATGGTAGTTGTTTTGTTGTCTTTGTTTAGTATTCCCCTCTGTGATTCCCGTGTGTTCGCAGGGGCCACCAAACACATTGAAATATCGGACCAAGACAATCCTACACCTTGAATGTCTCTGATTTTAGATTGGAACGGATCAGATTACTCTTAAAACACTACACAAGGCAGGAAGATGTTTTAAGGGCCACCGGGCTAATCGGAGTGTCATTAAGATTGTCAGAAGAGGAAAAATCGGGACAAAATTCAGCATTAAAATTGCAGTGTCAACTAGGCATCAACTGGTGAACGAATTGAGTATGCTGCAGTCTCAATTATGTAGAAAGACAGTGATGGAGCATTATATACCAAAGGTAAAGTACCCTGGATTCCTTCATATTGATTTTCTAAGTCTAATAAGGACTAAACGATTTAGGGCCCAGATGCTGCAAGGATACAAAGAGAATTTGCAGCAGGAGTAAAAGCAGGAAAACATTTACCTCTGTGACCTCCATGACTTTGATAGCTGCCAGCTGACCAGTCTTGACATGGCGACCCTGGTGGCAAACATAAAGAAGCGGTTAGCGTCAAAACCACATGAGCATCCTACAAAAACTCTCAACAGTAAAAAAAAAAAAAGAAACTAGAGAAACTCTCGTTGCCGCGACGCCGAGACATAAAAGAAAAATCTATCCGAGCCAATTCCAGATCTAACAGTCAAACATGTTCACATTCTCTCACACACAGCCACACATTACACTGTCTTTGAGAAAACACTCAGCCTGTGATGTAATTCTCCATTCACCGTACTGTCTGCCTAATTCCACTTTCTCTTCGGGGAGCCAGTCAGAAAGAACAAGACGTGACATAAGAGGAGAGTGAAAAAAAAAGTCAAAGAGGACCAGAGCTGTAAAGGGCAGTCAGGTGAAAAGGAAGAAATTGAAAACCGTGTCATGAGTCAGAACACTGACAAGATTCATGAACAGCTGCTCCATAAAGCTCAAGGCTGTGATGTATGGAAAGTCTATGAAATATACACAAATGGATGACAACTAGCCAATTGGTCAGGACAGATGAAACCGATCTTATGTGAAAATCATACACAAAGTTGCACATCACTGTGAGGTAAAAGTAAAACAAAAACAATACAAATGCCAGTATAAAATGGTGCGGCATTTTTGTATGAAGTCAGCTTATTCTCAAATTCCTACTCCTAAAACCGGCCCTCCCACTTCACAGTTACGTACCAAATTGTGTTGAGAATCCAAACAAAATACAATGATATCTGCATTTTTAACAATACAAAATATGAGAACGTTTAAGACGAATATATATGTTCAAAAGGCACCGCACATCTTCTGTAATTCTAAGAAACCAATCCCTTCCTCAAAAGTGTTTGCAGAGACTTTCTCTCCATTTCGGGCCAGCTGGGGCGACAGCATTTTGAAATTGCTGTGTCCGAGTTCAACATGTCCTCATCAGAGACGTCCACAAAAGCTTCCCAGATTGTAATCTGAACAGTTCATGGTCGTCCGCTTTGGTTTTCTCAACAGTCACAGCTAGTCTGTTTCAGTTAAGGATCATGGCACTGAGATATGGAAAAGAAAAGAAAAAAAACAAAAAAAAACAAAAGAAAAACATTGTCTAAAAGTTGTTACAGATGTAGAAATGTAACCCAATAACCACATTAATGTTCAACTTGTATTAAAAACAAGTTAACATATTTGTAATACTGAGAAGAATTACATGTTGTAACAAGGAGCTCAAGAATAACAAATTAAATAGAAGATACTATAAAAATAATACATGAACAGATAACAACTGATAAAGTTAATTTTGAGCTGCTTTGCAACAATAACACTGTAATAACTAGTGTAAATCCCTAGAGTTAAGATTTCCAAAAAGGAGGGCAAAACACATACTTCTTCAGTTCTCACAGTGTAAAAATAACATTCCCAATTATTCAGTGTATACCATGTATTGTGCTTCAAAATAATCCAAAATGTTGTTACACTGCCAACACAGACGCTTAGGGAATTAAAATAATTATTTTTGTAACTGAAATATAGCCTCAAATTCGTACACTCACTGACTAAAAAGGCTCAGCTTTAATTGTCATTATGTAGCAGTTTGAGATTTATAAGTAAAGTGCATTACAAATAAAATGTTAGCATTATTAATCACTGAGAAAGAGTAGCGGATATGAAATAAAACTGAATTAGCATTGAATGCTACTGTGACTGCATGGTGGTGACTAAACCATCACATCAACTGGATAACAGAGCGGAAAACAGAAACACTGATCCCATGTCAGCACGCAGGGACCTGTCCTTTGGCCTGGATGCAAGCAGGGATTCACTGGGAACTGATTCAGGTGTTGTATCTCCCATAGCAAGTCAGTAAGAGAATGCTGTAACTGGATGTCTGACAGATTGACACAGACTTTGACAAGGGAGCGATTTGTGGGCTCTGGCTGGTCACTGGAAGACTTCAGAATGTCTCAGGCTGGCTACAGACATAGATAGTCATGTGTGGATGCTGAAGGCTCACACCGGGGAGCTGCTTCAGATCAGACGAGACATAAGGAAGCAGGATGTCACTAACACTGAACTGCGCTGCCTGGGTGAATCCCTTCAAGAGGTCATAATCTAAACTATCTTGCATCACGATGCCGGGAGTAAGATGGGGAAAAGTGGCTCCGCAACATCGCCAGGATTGGTCCTAGAACTTGTTCTACATATACTATTTCTTGGTAAATAGTATAATCTAAACCCAATACTGGTCTGCATATCTATCAAACTAGACCCAAATTAGACCATTCCTTTGGAGAGCTAATGTTTCTTGTCAGTGAATGCATTAGAGTAGTGTCACTGTGCAGAAATTTATTTTGTTAACTAAAGAATTAAAACTCTCCTATTTAGGATTTCGTCTTGTACCAATAGTTGAAGAAGGTACATTGGAGAAACTAGCAGTAGCATTGAGACTGTTTTTCGTTCATCTAGAAAGGCCTATGACAACCTCCATACATGATATCATCAGTCTGGTCATTTAGGTCATCTTAAGACAAAGTCATCTAGAAACAATATGCTCACACTTTGACTCATTTTGTACAAACATGAATGGAAAAGTCCATGACCAGAATCTGACAACTGGCTGGTCAGAAATTCAAAACTCTGGCCAGTGAATGCGCCACATCTAAACACCATCAAGAAACATTAAAGAACCAGAGTCAACTTTATTGGCCAAGATTTTGAGCGCAAACAAAGAATTTGACTTCAGTTTTCAATTGTTCAAAAGAATACAGACATGAAGTGTAAAAAAATATAAACATTAGAAGGAATAAAATAAGAATAAAAGCAATATGTACATGTATTTGAAGTCATTCATAAAGAAAGAAAAACAAGGACTGTCGTGACAGTAGAAATAAAACAACACTCCAGTGTAGAAGTAAGAGGAAGAACACAAGATGTATGATGCTACTTGAAAAGAAACTAACTTTTACGAAGCCAAGTCTTGGTTTTATTTGGGCTGCTACCACATTTTATTTGCTGTTGCTTATTTTATCCTATAAACTTGCAAAAAAAGAAAAAGAAAGAAAAAAAAAGCACAACCTGAACATATCATGTAAATCCAAAAGAACAGGGATGCTGTGACAAGCTTCACAACAATACTGCTTATAATAAAAGTTGCTGGAGCAGCAAATTCCAAACAGACAATCCCAAAAAAAAAAAAAAAAAAAAAACCTCTCACCATCATCCCTCTTTGGTATTGAATGAGAAATTACCTACACACAAGGCCCACTGACCCCTGGGTGTGTGGTGTCCTCCACTCAGTCCCCAGGCGGAGGACACTGTCCCCATAACGGCGAAGGAGGCAGCCACTGGCCTGACTGTGATAAATAAAGACATGCCCTTCCTGTCCAGCCAGACTCAGCCATGTCTGCTCGCTGCCACCGCAGCTGACACAGACTTTAAGTGTCCTCCTCTCAGCCAAGCCACTGATTAACAACGCAACTCAGACGCGCACTCGGTAAAATGGCTCTCTATCGGAATTAATTGGAGACAGTTTCTCGCTCTCTGACTCTGAAATCCTGCAAATCACTCGTGCAGAGTCGTGCACACACGCTGCGGTAGCCTGCACACTGTTGAATTAAGACACAATTATGTTTCCTCTTGCTTCTCGTCGTTATTCACATGCGCATACAAGATGGCAGAATGAGGTAGAGAGCATTGGTGAAAAGGTTACTACAATATATTCCCACATAATGCTAATTAGATACAAGACGTCTCCAGTGAACAGACCCCAAATGAGAGAAACTCCTGCTGTTTCTGTCTGGAAGTTTTAATATCCTGTCTCACTGCTAACTAGATGCAAATCTCCGTCTCAGCCTTCCTCTGATCTGACCTACTTCAAGCCTGTTTGTTATTTAGCTACATAACATGTACTCCCTGCCCTGACTGACTGACTGACTGACTTATCGACTCCTCTCTGCTAACTGACTGTAGGAATGAAGCTTTCTGCAGAGTCCTTGTTTGCTTGTAATGCTCCGTGTGTACTTGCTCATCCGTCTCTGTGATAAATATGACTTTTAGAACTTTGGAGTGAGGATATTTTTCATTGCAAAACAGAGCATTAGAGGGTCCTCGGACTTTGTCTTGGAGTTCAAGTCAAATTTTCATTTGCTCTTTTATGCAACTGACTAATCAGCAGGGTTGGTCTGCACAGCTTTCTCAACAGGTTGTCAAGGTGTGAGGTCTACTGTAGATTAGCTTTCCAACATGTTGCTAAAGGTAGTTTCATTCAACAGTCAAGAGCAAGTGTCAAGGGCAACTTGGTCTATAGACCTGACGTGGTAGATGAAGAAACAGCTGACACTATGGTAATCATGTCTGAGGTGGAAGTTAGGAAAGTGGTGCTTGGACTAACTCAGCTTCCGACTTTTGGGAATTTTATGTGCTTAATTAAGGGTGAATACAGCCTGGAAATAGAAGCAAGTTTCTTATCCAGACCCGGAAAATAGTCAAATCAAATTCCATACCTTCCCGTACTTTTCAAGATTGTGTCCGAGACCTTCTATTTGCACAGCATGCCATGTGTAAATTGCAAAAGAAGCTGCAGAAAAGAGCAAAACTCTCATGTGAAAATGAAAGGGTGAACAGAAATACATCTAATACTAACTCTCTTTCGATACCTAGTCTTAGAAGCAACAAAAGTGACCCAAAACAAACAAACAAAAAAAAATACTCTGGTAGATTTCTTTTCAGTTAATTTTTTTGTCAAGTCTAGTTTGGCTTTTAACTACAGATGCACCAACATGAAAATTTGGGCTGATAATCGATATCTGATATTATCTTCGCTGCTATGGCTGATGATCAATATTTATATAGATCATATACATTGATCTATGCTTTCAACAAGGTGAAAAAAAATGACCAAACACCTGAAATTGCATGTGACAGACCACCTTTGTCACATGATCACATGGTCAGCACCGCCCCCTTACCTTCCGGAAATACAAACACAAATGGCAACAAGAAGAAAACAAATGATGATTGCTAATGCTGACCCAAATACCGATAAGTAAAAAAAAAAAAAAAAAAAAAAAAAAAAAAAGACTTAACATTGGTTTTAATCCCATGGTACACCTAAGCGCCCATAAGTTATGAAGTTATGAAAGACGAAACTTTTAGATCATCTTTTGCAGAAATACTTTTTGAAGCCACTTCTTTCTCCACTTCACAATTACATGCTACTTTGAGTTGGCCTATCCCGTAGAACCCCACTGCAACTCTTTTAAGGTTACGGTTGTAACATGGCAAAAATGGGAAAAAGTCAGCACATTTAATAATTGTTTTGGCATTTGAAAGTATAGTAAGGAGGTCATTTACCTCTATAGGACTTCTATGAATTCTTACTGCAAATTTACCCAAGAGCAATCACTGCCAACCATACCTCCAAACCCCAGGAGGGAGAGGAGGAGGGGAGCCAGCTCTCTTCCCTGCTCGTTTTCATCAGCCTCTCTCTACCTCTTCCTTCCTTTAGTGCTTGCTGTCTCTCTGCCTTTCACCTTTGCTTTCCTTCCTCTTCTCCTCCTATCACTTTCCTCCCCATTTTTCTCCCATTATCTCTCCCTTTCTTCACCTCTAACGACTACAAACACTGCCCAAACCACGTCTCCCTTTGCGTCCCAACTTCCAGTCACCAACACCACTGCTCGGTTTTGAAACCCAGATGTCATTTTAAACCTGTAGGTAAACAGCAGAATTACACACGTTTCATCTCTGCACTGCATGAATATTTGGGCCTTTCAGTGTGTAGGAACACAAATTACAGCTGTTACTGACAAAGTTGGGTTGCAAAACAGGCCGCCTGCTGGAAACAAAAGGAAAAAGGGGGAAAAAAAAAATAGTCCTGCAAGCACAACGGAGCATGAGTAAAACGAGGCAGATGATACGTGGATGTGAGGAAGAGGAAGTGTGAGTGATTCACTCTGGAAATGGTATTGAAACCAGCTGTTGGAGAGGTTTTGAGGCTGCGTCAACGTAGTTTGAGGCCGAAGTGAAACCGTTCAAGCCACGGCTTTGACCTTTCACAGAGCGATGTAATCTCGCCCCAAAAATTATGAATGTCGCTGGTGCGTTTTTTATGACGGCTCTCGTTCACACAGTTGAGGTCATTTAACGATGCATGCCAATTACACAAGCTGGAATTATTTTAGTTTGCTTCTGCCGCGACAACTATAAAGGCAATTCTTAAGATCAGAGCTGCGAGTTCAAAGCTTTACTGGCGGTTGTCATTTTCTTCCCACTTAAACCTTCTCTCTGTCTCTCTCATATACACTTACACACAAATACACACGCGCACACACAAAGATGACTCTATAACCGTGCCTTTGCAGTGAAGGGAAGTTCCTTTTGCAAACACAGAAACGCCCTGTTTCTGGATGTGTGTGATGCTGCCGAGTATGCAGTGAGTTTCATACAAAATGTATTATAAATGTCTGATGCACCATTGCAACAAGATACATACTTAGGCTGTAACTCTTTCTCCTGAGGCTGCAACGCTGCAGATGGATTCCAAACAGCATGTGATTACTACAGCATATAATACATTCCTTAATGCCCACATGCATTATGAGAGGGGATAAGTTCTTATGTCTGAAGGTCCTAAAAAAAAAAAAAAATCAAAGACCCATCTGTTCCAGATTAGACATTTTCTGATGATGTACTAATAAGGGTTCATCTGCAGAGGTAAGGTATCCAAAATGTTTGTAGAAGAAGGCCAGACAGCGGATAATCTGTGAAATAAAGGCGTTGTGTTTTAATATCAGGAGGATATTAGGGCTAGGAAGAACTTTATCTGCACTTCCTCTTCAGAAATCTGAGTAGTCCAGGGTTTTGCTTCTCGTTTCAGGTTCTTTCTAGTTTCAAGTCTGCCAAAAACTACATTGGGTGGAGTGCTGCAGCTCTAAATGCCAGTAGCAGTTGAAAACCAAGTTTCAAGATGATGCAGCAGCAACAACAACAAAAAATGCTTTCTTGAATCATCTTTGCTCTGGAAAAGGAGAGATGTTTTTCTATTTCAAAAGTCCCTTAACTCTCACATTTGTACTAGACATCCAACATTGTGAGGGAGACTTATAAAAGAAGAACTCCACCTCCGTCAGTGTGCGACTTTTTATTTCGGGACTGCTACTGACGTCGTGCTTGCTAAGAGCTTCATTTCATTCTTTCTGTAACCAGTCTCTTGAAACAAGGGGAGGGAAATATGGTCTTAAAATTTGATTGTGATATTTTGTGGTACTATTGTGATTAACATCAAAAAAAAAAAAAAGCTTTTTTATCATAAGTAACTGTATGGCTGTGACTGCATTACACAGCATTTATAGGACCATTAACAAATATTGTTCTTGGAAAAAAAAATAAAAAATCTAATTTACAACAGGCTTCTTCAGAACAGCACTTTCTTAAAAAAAGTGTGATTTATTTAACTAAACTGGACTTAATAACTGCCTCTAATCATTTTTAGGAATTGATTGATAATTAATTATGGTCTTGTGGAAATAACAGTGGAGAAAATACCAAAAATAAGAATTTCGTTGCTACTGTCGGTTTTATTTTTAATTTTTTTTTTAATCGGGACAAGAATAAATACAAATTCTTATCATGATAAGAAATTTTTCACAATAAATGACAAACGATACAATTTATGCCCACACTTATTTGAAACCATATGTGGCTGATTATCAACTGAGACTACTTACAATTAAACATTCACCAGCTTTAGATTGGAATCTTTTTCTGATCAATGAATACACGTAAGCCACCAGGTCATGCTAATAATACCTCTTCAGTGTGAAAGTTGTTACTGGAGGAAGAAATCTCACAGTTGGGTAGTTTCAGTTTCAGTAGGTGGAAGACGTCAGAGGAAGCACAGTGGGTGTAAAAGTAACAAATTTTTTAGGGAGCCATGTCAGTTGTTCATTCAGGGCGGTAAAACCCAATGGGTGAATGTCATTTCGCTCCTTTTCCATTTTGAAATCTTCCGGAGTGTGTTGTACCGTACCCAGCTTTTCCAGGTTTTTAGCAAATGTAAAAACATTTTGAGATATTGTCAGGCTTCAGGAAATCTCAGAGCTGTGGCAAAGTTTAGGGCGGCACAATATATCGCAAATTTATAGTTACCGCAATGCTATTGTATGTGACATCCATATTGCAAAGATCTGCCAGGACAGCAATAAGTTGTAGGTAATTATTTATCTACCCCCCATTCCAGTTTTCTGTAGTGTTAAGATATTTGGTGAAACTTATTGTTACTGCAGGAAAAGAAAAACATATACTATGTTGTTTTGATGCTAAAATGGCAGAAATTGGTTGGAATCAACCAATATCTATAAAATTGTTTTTGAGATGGAAATGATGGATTCTGTTATTTTTCCCCAAACTTTAACACTTTTAATTATTTATTTACCGCGGGTCAACATCATCAATATTATTGCATATTACATCTTTTCCTGATATCATGGAGTCTTGGTTAGGGTCTAGGATGTCTAAGGAATACACACCACGACAGTTGCTTACATTAACTGCACCACATGTGTTCATTACCAATATGAAATGCTCAGGTAAGTTTAAAAATTCATTCACCTCTATCATTCTGTCATTATTTTTAAAACAGAAAAACCCTGTTTGGCAGCGACTGGACTTAGAATCGGCTAAAACTGGTGTTGACAGGTTAAACAGGGATCGTAAAGTCTGATTGGCGAATTTCTACTTATAAGGTATCAAAAAATAGAGAAATGTCAAAAATGCTGCACTAATGCCCCAGAAATCTACATTAGCTTGCAGGCAACATATGTCATCTCAAGGTACTTTACAAGACAAACAGCTCTGATGTACGGTGAGTAATACAGAATCAGATCCTGAAGATTGCAGATTAAGATAAAATTACAACACATCACAGTCAATCCTAGTTATGATACAGTTCAGTCAAATTCAGATAATGCCAAGTGGTAAAAAGTTGTCTATATAAGGAAGTCAATCCAACTGCACTGAGTCACTGACCTTTCATCAATCCTCCCTACTTACGCAAGCACACGGTGACGGTGGACGGTATTTGCGTGGCATTATTAGCATTTCTCAAAGAGCAGACAGAGAATCACAAGTTTATAGCAGGTACTTCAACATAATGGACTTCACTCTGCACGTTGTTGTCTTATCAGAGTGACTCTTGTCCCAGTTCCTCCTGTGCCTCACCATCCTTACATCTTTTGGCATTGTGAGATCAAGGATTCCCTGTGTGGCGTCATGTCTAGCCTCTGTCCTTACAAAGCCATTCTTCAGAGGGGATCAGTGCTTCAACAACAATTACACACAAACAAACCATGGAGTAAATGTGCAACAGATTGAAGTTGAGCTCTTACAACCTTTCCTTTGAAGTACAACTTGATATTCTGAAAACCCAACACTGTCGCCTGACTGATTGATTATTTAGTTCATGGTTGAGTTTAAGATTAACTCCACCCGCCTGATCTGCATGGCTGATCTTATATTCAACTCTTGAGTCTTCTATCTCTAATGTTTGGGTCTTGCACCCTTTGTTATCTACCTACCTATGCAGCAAGCCATGCCAAAAATTATTTAATTCAGATATGCTAATCTCTTCCACAAGGTTAGTACATGCTATGCTGTATAAGTACCAGTAGGTGACATATGGTCCAACTGTTGTTTCTTTGTAACTCAACTTTCTCATGATGGTTAAGTTGGTGGGCCATAAAATGCCCAGGCTTTTGAAGCTCTTGGGGAATATCTTCTTACACACTGCCTGCTTTTTTTTCACCTATTTTGAGTTTGGTCTGTGAATACCACCTGGCCATAGGGAAGGTTGCTTTTTCAAGCCAGTTAATTCTGACCCATGGGTCACTGGACTTAAGGAATATGGATGGTAAGTTGCCTATCTAGGTTGTCTGTTTCTACATATAACAGACAACTTAGCAAATAACTCTTTCTAAAATGCTTTTTTTTTTCACCAGCAGCCTATCATAAAGACACAATATACTCCCATTTCTTTATTGGAAACCATAAAAATACCACAGATAATAAAATTTGCACAAAGTAAAAAATGTCTGTTTACCAAAACAGGGTGACTCCCAATGAACTGTAAGCTGAAAAATTGGCATAAAGTTGATGATCAGCTAAAGTTAAAGCCATTATGGATTTATTTGACTTCTTTTTTTGTTTTGTTTTTGTGGCTCTGAAGAAAGTATCTTCTGTTAACAAGAAAACTTGGTTAGAACCCAGCTCTCTCACTCCTCATGTCAAGGTGTTTCTGGAGAAAAGAACAAACACTGAACTTCAACTTGTCCTTGATCCTCTGATGTGTTTCAAAAAACAGTTTTACACAGCATGTAAAAGTACAGATTAGAATGTGCAGTGTAAACATCCTTGACGAATGAAACACTGAGTGCCCAGCCAAACTTAAGAAGCCCTGCATAAATGTAGTTCATTGTAACGTTTACATCTAAGACTTCTTCTTTGTTGCTCCTCCTGGCCAATTACCTATTTTACATGGCAATTACTGGTTACAGTTTTTGAAATTATATGTATTTATAATCGTCATTGCAATTTAGATATGACCAGTCACAAGGCACTACTTTGATGCAATATTTGTTAGGTTAAAGTATTACGGATGGCATGGATTCAAACTCTGCTTTCTAATGAAATATTTGGTAAGTTGGTCTGCACTGGTTGAGACTCACTCACTTCGGAATGACAGATGCTTGAAACTAAAAACAAAACTGATAACCAGCCCTACTTTCTGATTAATTTGGATGGTGATAATTTGGACCACTTGGGAATACTGATAGAGCAGTGAAACTTTCTTTCCAAATGCCCAGTTGATCCTTACATCTGAAAACAATAAAAATAAGAAATAAAGTAACATACCCTGCTCTGGGAATTTCTAACGGAGCAGAACACTGTGAATTCAATACAATAATCACACCCTAATACAAGAGCACACACAAAAAGATGAAAGTAGCTTTATTGAGCGATATGCTCAGTAGTGGAAAAGTGACCAAAATGTGAACTGATCACAAATAATTACACAACAGCCATTATGCTTCTGTTTAAAACTTTTGGAAAGATAATTGAACTGTCGCATTTATCACAGCATACTAACACAGGAAAAAAAGACAAATAAATGCACAACTAAAAATGGTTGCCAATTTCAAAATGCCAATCCTTAAAATACTTTCTAGAAGTCTAGAGATAAACAGTTTTTTTCTATTTGTTTATAAAAGTTTGATTCCATGCAGGACACAATAAATGTATTTGACGTGAAACTACCAGACTAAAAACAATTATTTTAGTTTCAAATTCAGGAAACCAGTCAACTATCAAAACATTAAACGCATTAAGCTACTTTTATTTAGTGTGTTTAAAGTCTCAATCAGTTTGAGCTGGATTTCCTGCTTATCTCATGCTACTACCCATTAAACCATTAAAAGAAAACATACAATTATGACATGTAGATAAACAGAGGAAAACCCCAGATGCTTGGTCAGCATCTCCTGCGCTCACATCAGTTCACAACTATGTGTTTTTGTAAGGTCCTGTGTGTGTGGGGGGGAGGGGGGTCTTGGTGTGTGTGCAATGTGTGCATGGGTGTGTATCAGGTATTGTTCTTCAGACTCTATTCTTGTCCAGGTTTCCCCTGTTGGAACTCACCCAGGCACTCCAACAGGTCCCATGGGTCCATACAGTGAGATATAATGTCAGTCCTGCACACTTTGATGTAAACTATAATTTTCAAATATCTCATTACAATTTCAGTCATGTTTTTTTTTGTTGTAATCCTTGTTAGGGTCTGAAAGTCTAGCAAAAAAGGAAATTAAAAAGAAATTATTTGATTTCTTTACACTATCATCTGATGATAATTCGATCTTTAGCTTGTTTTGTTATGATAATTTCACTGCGTCCTTATTTTGGGATTAAATGCAAGTTTCCTCATCTGCTCGACTCAAAAACAAGAATTTTGTCACAAATTTCAAATAAAAATCTTGTTTTCTTGTCTTGACAGTTTGCTTGTCCAACTATTTTAAGATAACAAGATCTCAAGCTTGTTTCTGTCATAATAACAGTTTCCTTATATTATTACAGTAGGCCGGACCTTGAGTTTGTAAGAGTATGAATTCCCTCATTGTCTCGTTATCTTGACATAAAGAAATCCTAAGCTTGTCCTTATCTCACTGAGTCAATAATATGATTTTTATTGACTCAAGTTCACTCTCTCAAAGACTAGTAAACTAAAACTTTGACTTTGCAATGAAAACTGGAACTGGAAAATATCTTAAATTTCCCAAATTAAATACGACAACCAAAAACAACAAATAAGACGGAAATAAAAACCACACACAAAAAAAACATGAATAAAATAGATTAAGAAGTCACAAAATAACTAAGGAAATATGGGCCGATTCATCGGTGCAGCTCTCTATTGTTTTCTTGTGTTTCATTATCCCAACTAGCCAGAGTTTTAATTTGTTCTGACAGGATTACTGCTTAGTTTTGTAATATCTTAACTTAACAGAGTTATTTTGGCCCAAAAACCATGACAGCGATGCTACTCAAGTTGGAAACATCTACAGACCAGCACCTTACTGCTGGAGGCTCTGCCTGAGTATCATGATAGAGACAGTGAACGATAAAACAGGGCAGAACTCTACAGTTATTGGTTTTGCCCCATAATCAAACTATTACCTACAAACAAATTGCGGTTTAACTTTAAGAAATGTCAAGACAATCAACTCATGATTATAAGAAAAATCTGATTAAATGAAATGACAGCCAGTACAAATGTTGGTGGCTAAACCAGTTAGAACCTGTACTAAAGATGAAAATGGTAACAAGCCTTAGATTCATTTTATATTGCAGCAGTGCAATCTCAATCTGAAAATTACTGACAATCATTTCATTAATCTGAGCCCATTTGGTTGGCGGAGGGGGGGAGATCTTTGTTAGCAAACACAATAATTTTGAAAAAAAAAAACAAAAAAAAAAAACTTACTGGTGCAATAATGGGTATCCATAGCAACTGGACATTGCTTAGCCTTCTCCTTTAACATTTCACAAGATGGGGGACTACAGACGGAGTGACCTGTCACTGTTCTAGTTGCATATTCTCTCTATCTGGAGGTTTAATGTCTTAAGGCCACTGAAGAGTCCACCTTATTTTTATTTAAAATATCTTGTTGTTAGTAAGAAACTGTGATGCTGTGAACTGCTAACAATATTCCCAGGGTCATAGGAAGTGAAACAGACACACAGCATCACAGACCTTCCACCGTATTTAGCAAGATATGTAATATATATACCAGTTATTAGGATCAATCCTAACAGTGAGTTTTGGAGATTTTATTAATAATCTAACTGCTGACATGTTTTTAAAGGGGCAGTATGATGTAAAAAATGTTTAGCTTTTCATCATGTTATTATGTGATTAACTTCTCAATACATACTTGGAGTGTTGCTTCGATTTTTTCATGTATGTTTAAGAAATGTTTTGAACTCCCATGCCAACCATTCAGGCGTCCTAAACAACTGGGTGGACGTAGCTCCGCCTTCAAGGACAAAGCTCCTCCTCAGAGCTGCAGTTTTCAAGCTTTCTAGCTTCCGCCTAACTTCCCCCGCGTTTCCCCACATTCAGCTCCTTCAGACAAGTCAGCTGCAATTAGCAAACACCTGGTGGAACCGAGCATCTGCTGAGCTCATTATAGGAGCTAATCCTCAGCGAAACGCTGGTTGTTAAAGGGTTAATAGAGGAGCCATGTTGTGGTGACTTCCTGTGGGCAGCATTTCAGAAAGGTCTGGAGCTTCTTAAAGAGGCAGAGACCCAATTTCAAGGTGGTACATTACGAAGTAAAATTTCTTTGAAGTCATATTTGATATAGCATTTTATAATAACCAAGATTAACAGTTACTAGATTATGCTATAAAATGACTGTGTCTGCAAAAAACACATAATGCTACCCCTTTAAGAAGACTTCAACCATTACATCAGCACTAGCAAATGAAAAGATATTCATAATAGAAGTAGCAGAAACACTAAATATAGTGCTGCTAACTTTATAGAAGCTTTGAACCATTAAAGCTATTGCTAAAAATTCAGCCTTTATGACAAAGTTCATCATTCATCCATATAAGGTGTTTTTTGTTTTTTTTGTCCTTTAGTCAGTAAATGTGTGTCATATGTTGAAGCTGAGTGATTTCAAGCAATGTTCCTCGCTGTCCTGCACATCTTTTGCAACATTTCCTCTTTCAGGAAACCGAGTGGCAATCGAGTCGCACACACCCACCAACGGCCTGACAGATTTTCCCATACAGAGCAGGGCACCTCTGAAGCAAGCTCTGCTGTCTCTGTTTCAGAGGCTGGCCTCCAGATACGCCTCTCAGCATACAAACACATAAACCGAGTCCTGGTCGTGCCTCTGTTGCACCATCCATCGTGAACTCAGCAGGATTTTAGTTGGTAAAAAGCAAAACAGAAAAAGTTCACGAAAAAATAGTAACACACACACACCTCTGTGGTGTTGCTGCAACAACCAGCTGCAAGAGACTAAAAGTGACTAAACACCTCTCACCACAAACCCCGACCCACATATAGACAAACAGATAATGTGATAAGGAAGTACACTTCATCCAGCGCCTTTTAAAGATGCTGTGCATGCATGTGTGTTGGGGTGTGTGTGTGAGAGGATCTGTGTGCTCTGACCAACAGGATATTCCAGTAAACAGACGTTACTGCTTCTTCTTCTTTTGCTAACTGGAAGTAGTTGTCATAAGTTTTACTATGCACAACGACAAGCGATACATTTAGAAATTTGCATGCACACAAAGCAGATGGATACAGTTCCTTGAGGGAGTATTCATTCGTCTTGACCTTTTCCGCAAACATCAACGTATTTTCTTTGGGTTTGATGTGACAGAAACAACTAAAATTTCAGTGGATTTCAGTCCCTTTTAGTCTCTATACAAGTAAATAAAAGTACACTAGTATGCTATTATTTAATCGCATTTTAAATAGCAAAACAATTACTCCAATTATCCCAAAATCTGGCTTTTCCTTTTGGGAGAAAACAAACTCTACTGCTCCTTGCTAATAATATTGAAACATGGTGGAAACTTGGGTGGATATTATTCCTTTTGCAAAGATTAATGCGAGAAATATCATAAAAGGACTTACAGCTGGAATTGTAATGCGGGAATTATAAAGCCACCAGGCTTTACTTGCTCCCCCAACAGGCAAAGCATTGTTTTTTTTACTTATTATAGGTTTTTTTAATACACCAGTAACAGTGATAGCAAAGACGGGTTTGGCCAAATGGTTGGAAGCATGACGGCAACATAGTGTGGTTAGTATGTTCACACATAGGGAGATTGAGGTCATTTTTAATTCACCAGAACTCCTTAACCACTTCTTGTCAACATGCCAACAACTTTAATAAAATAACAAGTCACGGAAAAAAGTTAAAACATTTTTTTTAACACTTAAATTAATATGAAACAACGGAAGTGCAAAAAAAATTTTTTATTTATCTTAGTTGTAATTTTTATTTGTTTGTTTTTTTTAAAGATTTTAAGTATCGTCAACAATGTCTTCAAATAACACATAGTCACCTAGTCATATTTTCACATTTCCTGTCAACTTTAAACATATTTTAACTCAAAAACGTGGTGGGCCGCTGGATGACTGCCCTACCACTGGCAAGTTTCTGGGGGAAACTTGTTTGAAAGGTGAAAGGGAACAAAACAATTCCAATATAACCCAAAAAAAGACCGGCGTTTGCAAGAGTTAAAGGGTGTGTGAAAACTTCAAGTGGAAGAAGGTCAACTCACCTTGTATACCTGCCCGTAGGTTCCATTGCCGACCACCTCAACCAGCTCAAAGATGCCTGCTGGATCCTACAGAGAAAGTGAGAGAGTGAAGAAAAAAACTGTAGGAGGGAGTTTAAATTGTAATGTTTAATTAAGAAAGCTGCTGAATTTACTGGAGAAGAGTAGGAAATAAAGCTGCTTTTCAACAAAGCCACAACACAAGTTGTCTTGATTTGGGCAACTTGTCAGCTACTTCAGCCCAAGAAAGAAAAAATCCCGGGTAAACACAGAAACTTGCCCCAAACAGGACACAGGGCAGACAGTGAACATGAAGTTACAGATAAGGCACACACTGTACACACTCTCTCTGAGAGGTACCATTATACAGCAACTTCCACACTCAGCGCCCACAGTTGGACCACATCAGTTATCACAACATTTGACTGCTCGGTCGGTTCGTGCTGTTTGAGACTACAGTTAACTTCCAAAGTAACACCCACCACGTCTTACTGTGTTTACTCAAGCACTGCATTGCAAAAAAGAAAGGAAAGAAAAAGAAGAAGACATGTTTTAAAACTTACTCTTAAAGCAGCGAGGTCTATACTGTCCAGGCTTCGCGTGGTGTTTTCTCGCGACATTGCTGTCGGTAGGTTTTTTTTTGGTCAGTGGGTCGATGTTTGTTTTAAAGACATGGACGGTGCGACTTTCTCTCCGCCAGCGGTGCCAACTAACGGCTTTTTCCTCCCCTCGGCTCCATTCTGAAGTTTAGCTGAGTGAGTCAAGCTGAGGAGCCGAGAAACAAACTACTTCCGGTACGACGTGCCGAGGTTAAAGTCTGACTGTGAGCGATTTAAACACATTTTTTCCACATACGTGTTTTGACAGAAAATTACTCATAGACTTCCATAATCTCTTTTTTTCAGATTGAAAATCCGATTTGTGCACAATATTCATATTTATGACATACCTTTGTGCTCAGTTCCAAAATGCTTTCTTGTACTTTCTTAACTTAATTTTGCAAGCTACTTGCATGAGCTTCCGGTTAAGCATTTGGCTTTTTACTATTTGAAAATGGTTCCTGTGTTTTGCTTCTGAAAGTTTTCTTTTTCCTTCCATTTTTTTAATACCTGCTCTTCTAAACTGACTTCTTTGAATATCATAATAATAATAATAATAATAATAATAATAATAATAATAATAATAATAATAATAATAATATTTTCTATTGTTTTGAAATATTTGGGTAAATAATTAAATATCTGATCACACAATAATGAACAAGCAAACAAATTCTAAACTTTGCTGCTGTCACATTTGAACACTGGAATGTGAAACACTTTGGAAATCACAAATGCATCCTTTCAGAGAAAATCATATAAAAATAAAACGGAAGGAAGAAGACTTTTATCGCAATACTACATAATGACACCACAATGATGTAAGAACTATAAGGAATGCAAAACTTGAATAATATTTAAAAATCTATCTATCTATCTATCTATCTATCTATCTATCTATCTATCTATCTATCTATCTATCTATCTATCTATCTATCTA
>CAEGAE010041667.1:0-30060 GCA_903067095.1 Girardinus metallicus
CTTGGGCAAGGCACTTAACCCCAAATTGCCTACCGATCTGCGTATCGGTGTATGAATGTGTGAGCGTTTGTGAGAGCAAATGGGTGAATGTGACTCTAGTGTAAAGCGCTTTGAGTGGTCACAAATGATCGGATAAAGCGCTATATAAGTTCAGTCCATTTACCATAACGGAACCGTCCTTGGATCCATGCAGGATAGTGGTGACTCTCTTCTTCTGATGACCTGCTTTATCTTTAGTTCCTGATCCAGAATCATAACTATCTGAATTATGACACCAGGTTTTGTACTGGAGCCATTCAGCAAAATCTACCAATGGCGGAACATAGCTCGTCGAAAGTCTGCACGCTGGTCTGCAGGTAATTTACTCAGCAGGCGGGCTACATGCGATCCAGATTTTAGCTCAGCATCACCGTCTGGGCCCAAAGTTCTGAGCAACCCGACCAGGGACTGGACTTGGAGAGCGAACTTCTCAAAGGCTGCCGAGTCACCTTGGCAGACATCTGGAGCATCCATTACACTGGCAATCCTATTCAATGCCATCTGATGTGGCTGGCCAAACTTCTCACTCAGAGCCTCCAGAGTGTCCGAGTATGGCATGGCGGAGTTCAAATAAGAATCTGCAATTAGTTTGGCCTCCTCAAGTTTAAGTTGATCCACCAGGATCTGGTATTTGAACAGCTCTGTCCCATCAGGAGGTAACAGGTTAGTTAAGGCAATCTTTAGCCGAGCAAAGTCGCTGGGGTCTCGTCTGACGAAATAAGGAATGCTTGGCCTAGGACCTCGATAGGTTTGTTCAGTAAGAACTGGTAAGGTCGAAGGAGAATGCGGCGTTGTTGATTTCAAGCATTCTGCCCCTGGTGACTCATGCACATCTTTCAGTATCTTCTCTTGTGTAGCGGTGGGTGCACGGAACTGTGGCCTTCTTACTCCAATATGAGGATAGTGAGATGGCGTTTGATATCTGGTATCGCTGTACATCGTTTCCTGTTGGTGCACCCCCAGGTTACTGTTACCAACATGAGCTGTCTTATGTGACGCAAAAGGAGGCTTACTTTGACGAATCATACTCTGGCTCTGATTCTTTATGAGCTGTAGATCACTCATCAGCTTCTCCAACATAGTCAGCACTGGCTGGTTTGGTGGAGAAGGCTTCTGCTTCTGCTTCGGGCCATGGTGGAGGATCAGGTCATTTTTCCTCCTCATCCCTTGCCAGCTGTGTTGAAGGAGGTGGTGAAGCATATGCTGGTGATGGGACTCCAAACTGCTGCTGGAAAGTGGCTGTGCTCTTCTTGGGAGGTCCCATCCTCCTCTTCATTACTTCCTTTAAGTCCCTGAGCTCAGCCAACTCAGTACGCACTGCTTCTTCAGACCGCTCGTACTCAGCTCTCTGTCTTCTTAGCAGCTCCAGTTCTGAGTGGTATAGTGAGGAGGTCTGCATCAACTGTCTGGGATGTGAAGAGAAGGCAGAATAATCTCTGAAGTCCTCTTTTGGTAAGCTCTTCCACCGCTGTGGGTCCGCAACTGTCTGTTCTGGGGAACCAACCCACTCATCCACCGTAATTTCCCACTGATTATTGGGCCATTGTGGGGTACTAGATGGGGGGGTGAGGGGTGTCATCTTGGCAGCTCCCTCTTCTGCTGAATACAAGCCATCATAGCATCCAGGATCAGCTATGATCAAATGAAGGCTGAAGCTGCCGCCCCATATAACTGGTTTCATAATCCTGTAAATATGAAGGTGGGCGGATTTGTGTTCTTTTCCGATCTGAGTGTGTTGATGAGATGACGGTCATACTTTGCTCTTTCCAAATTAACTTCTTTTTCGCAGGTCACCTCATACTGATGACGTTCTGCTTGCTGTCTCAGTGCAGAAACATCTGCTTGATACCTACAGTTTAGATCTTGGTATGAAACCTTAATCAGTTCCAGATCACTCTGCAGATGTTTCTCCGTTTCCTGCAGGCAGGTGATCTCTTTGGACATTTTCACTTGGAGATTGTCCTTCTCGGCTCTCAGGTTTTCATTGAGATTTTGCTCATGCCTGATTTTCTCTTCATAAAATATCTGCATGTCCACCTGCAGGTTCCCCTCACCTGCAGCTTCATATTTTGATAGAAGCTCCTCGTAGCGAGTCTTCACTTGGTCCAGCTCTTGTTGAAGGGCATAATTTTTTTCTTTTTCTGCACGGATTTGTGACATAAATGCTTCCTTGCTGGCAATATGAACTGCCTTCAACTGCTCGAATTCCTGCTGCAGCAGCATTTTCTGCTTCTGTTTAATGTCACTGTGCACCTGGGAAGCGATAACAGCAGGGCTGAGAGACTCTGAACTGGAAAACACTTCTGCTGTCGGTAGCTCTCTCTTCATCTCCTTGAGTCTTATCTGCCTTTGTAATTCGGCTCTTGTATTGTCCAGCTCTTTTTGGACGTAGGCTACCTTTTGGTGCTCCTCAAACCATCTTGCTGTCTGAATTTCCAAAAGAGAGCCGAGTCTCTGGAGCTCTCTCTGGAACTCAATGGGAGACTGATGTTGTCTCATCCCACCTTTGTAGTACTGTGGCCTTTAGGATGACATGTTTGGACAATACTTGTTCAAATCAGTCTTACAAAACAATCTCACTGTTCGACTCTGAAAGCGCTTTGCGGATGTTTGAACTCGTCAGTAATGTAGCAAGCAATGACAAGAAGATAGAAGTTTGCTACAAATGTACAGTGCCAATGACATCACAAGCATGACTCTGGTTGTGACATCACAGAGTTTTCCTTTATCTTTGGAATGATGATGCAAGTGTTGAAAAACTCTACCACACTCACCAACCAACCTCCTCCCCTCCCCCATATTGAAATTGGGCAGGATGAGGCTTAATGGGGGGGTGGTTATACAGTGTTAGGGAGGCTATGATTTATTCTTTCTGTAGACTTTTGTTCATGGTTGTTTTTTGTTGAGGCATTGCGTCTTAGGACAGTTGTCCCGTCTTTTTTGCTCTTACTTTTTTAGTCTCGGTAGTTGGTCTGATGGCAAAGAGGTATTATTTTTACTACTGGGAGAAGATAATCATCATCTCAAAAGCTCAAATAGTGAACTAACTACTGTCACCTGTACTACAACTGCAAACCTCATTAGACTTGAAAAGAAGGCTTTATGAATGCAGAGCAGAGAAAATTTCTTCCATAGTTTGTAATGGGCAAGAATCGTATCCCCAAATCCAACATCTTTCTGCCCAGCTTTCAAACCAAACAGCCAGAGAGACATTTACAAGAGAGCAGCAGGCTAGGCAGAGGAGATTGATTTACCAGTTCATTACAACAACTTCTGGTGTCATCCAAGATTTGTGACTGTGGAATATTTGAATATTTAGATGTTAGCATGTCATGACAGCAACACTGTCTTTAGAAGACTGTTTGACTCTGGAGATGATCCTTCCTGCCCACAGCAACAACATCCACCAACTTTTTGAAGATACTTGGTGGAAATTATGACATTTAATTTCCATTTAAATGTTGCGGATGCATATTGGATCAATAGCAATAAAATATTTTTCTAATTCTGAAATATATGTAGTAGTTATCAGTAAAATCTACGTAGCTGCTCATTTTTACAGTCAGAGGAATATTTCAGACAGACATTTCACCAATAAAACATAATAATAAAGTAAGACTTTCATATTTCTAAGTGTAAATACAGTACCTTATTACCAAATATACTTAGTCAAATACATGTAAATACACCACTTGTACGGTGAAAAGGAGCATGATGAAGTTTAACTTATATAATTACACCCCTTTTCCATTCAGTAATTCATAACATAAATAGTCTTCCCATTTCCCATTAATAAATAAAAGTAGTTCCTGAACCAGATGAAAATTATACTTATATACACATATACATCTACCTGCATATATATATATAAAGACACCAAGGGTGTAACTTTGTGTTGCGAGTTGGTGAGACAAGAAGGAGGTGCGGGACATACGTCCTGATCAGGGTTGACTTTAGTACCTTTTGAAAATAACCTTTTAGCAGGTATTAAACATCCTACGAAATATAAATATGTTAAAATGCAAGTAAACTAATATAATGTCTATATGTCTTTAACTTAGTGATGGAATTACAAAAGAACTTTTCAGTCATATTCTAATTTATTTGCTCAATGCTTCCATACAGTTGAAAACAGTTTCCTAATTCATTAATATTTTTTGTGAAGAATTATCACATAGTTGCCTTTTATTGTCTGTTAAACAATGTTAAACAAAATGTTAAACATTTCAAAACAGAATAAGTAACTTCTGTGTAAACCAAATGAATCCTTATCAGTGCAAACTTTGTATTTTTCAATTATGTGACAAGGCAAATTTCTATTTTATATTGACCAATAATTTAATTTTACTTAATTGTCACTTTAGGGTTTAAAATTGAACAAACTTTTGCTCCAACTTAAACACCTGAGTATCAGTCAGAAAGTCTATGTGTGTCGCCTTGTTTTTGTGTTAATTGATCCGAAATACTCTGAACTGCGCAGCAAGAGTTCATGTTCAGGTGTTGAAAGTTAAGCTAGCATGACTAACCTGCTCTCCAATTTCTTTATATATATTTTTTTAATTAAAAGCTTTTTACTGGCCTGTGAAATGTGATCCCTTTGGACCTTTTTATCTTGCTATCGTAGTGTTGACAATTAATATAAAAACTTTTCATCCCCTTCTCAGATTCTTTGCTTGATTGTGTCATTTCTCCGACCACTGATATTCCTGACTCAATGTAAAGCAAAAAGCTCATGTTGCCCACAGTAAGTAACATGGTGTCCAATCCACTGAGTGGACTTGCCATTTACATTTTACAAAGGAATTTTAAAAAGTATTACCTGGCTGTTAATGCAGCGTGCAGCTGTTGCCGAGTTACATAGATGCAGGTAAATAAAGAAAAAAAGGTGCAGGAATATTGGTGGGAACATGTCCACACCAGTCCTTCAGGGAGTTACGCCTATGAAATCAAAACTTTAGTTTCAGATTCAATCTTAATATTGAATTTATTTTATTTAGTGTCTAAACTGTAACTCCAGAGATATTTTGTTTATCTCAAATTATATTTTTTTGCACTGTGTAGTAAGGAAACAATTTGCACACAAATCATGTTGATATGTTCATAGAGTATCTTGTAGCTAGCTACAAACTTTGTCCAAATTCTGTCCAAGGTTTGAACAAAATTAAATCAAAGGAAAACAGAAAGGGTCAGAAGTTTGATGATATATCAAATTTAAATCTAAAGTATTGGTATCAGTGACACAATCCCTGTATTTACTTGGTATCGGATCAATACCAAAGCAGTCGGTATCACACACCTGTATTGCAGAGGTCACTAGCTTTGTACAGTGGATATCTATACACCTCCAAACTCTTTTTGATAAAGATTCCAGATGCAGTAGCTTATTTTATCCTGAGTTCTCTGCTATGCTGCCACCAGGCTGTTGGAGGACCATAATGACTTTCAACTTTAATTTGATTACATTTAATTATTTAGTGCAAATTGACAACATGCCATCTCAAAGTACTTTACAAAAAGTCAATTCAAATCCTTTACACTTTCATTCCCAATGATCCTAGTCAAGTAAAAATTAGTATTTTAATGATTAAAAAATATATATATATCTGACATTCTTTCTCTAACTGTGGCTTTTAAACAAACAACAATGATTTGGACAATAATAATAATAATAATAATAATAATAATAATAATAATAATAATAATAATAATAATAATAATAATAATAATCTCAAAGGGCTCATTCACTCGCTGTTGATTGCAACAGTTGGGGCAAGTCTGATATGTGAGGCTTTCTGACCAACACCAGCAGGCAAGGTGGGTGAAGTGTCTTGCTTAGGGTCAAAAACGACGAGGGAATCAAACCGGCAACCGCAACCCACCAATTACAGGGCTAACTCCTACCGCCGCTTCAATTCAACCAGAAAGTTGCTATTCTCACTGAGCTAAAGTAAAATAAACTGGGTCAGATTGACTGATTACATTATATGTGGTTTAGACGGCGTATGTAAACTTCTTCTTTTAACTTCATCAAAAAGTCTAATTTTGCATGACTTCTTTTTTTTTTTAACATCTTTACCATCATTAACATCATTACTCCTGTTACAGATTTGCTGACCTTACAGCACAAGAAACATTTCTTTCTGGATAGACTGTCTTTAAACATTTCTTCATTATCACATTATTATTCAAATCACCTAACCTGGAACTGAACATGATCGACCTCGAAGGAATTCCCATGAGCTCAAAGCCGCAGATCGCACTTCTCCGACCTGCCCGCCCCCGGGCGCCAGCGTCCTGTTCTCCGTGTGGGCGGAGTTCCATCCCCCGACCTTCTCGAGCAGCCGCTGCCTAGGCAACCGCAGAGGCATGCATTCGCTGGAAGGAGGGCCCGTCAGCAGCACAGACCGCTCCGAAGTCAGCAGCGGGGAGCTGAGCGCCGTCCTGCTCGCTGCTGGGGGAGACACGGACCGGGCTTTGAGAGGAGACGCTCCCATCGACACGTTAAAGCCGAGCTCATCTTCCTGAAGCTGCACCCGGAGCAGAGGCTGATTCCAGGTGAGTCTGCTTCTGCCACGGAGCTGCAACTTTTGACTCTGGGCTTTTATTTCCAACAATAGAGATCAGCCTTAAAAAGGAAGAAAAGTGGAGTGAGTTGACATGATGCAGAGGAGAACAGACCAGTTAACACGCTGCCCAGCAGTGGCTCCCAGTGCAGACAGTGGACCATCTGACTGAGCTCAACCGTAGAGGAAAGAGAGCAGAGAATTCCCAGATTGTGCCTCCTGACACTGACCTTATCGAATAACATTTATTAGACTTTTATATTTGTGCACGACTCTGAAACTTTTAAATGTAGGCAAACTGCTCCTGTGTGTCTTTGCAACAACTTCCTCTAAGCAAGGCAACATCCTTCCTTCGTTGCAAGTTTGGTCTCAAGTGCAGATCTTTTTTGTCGAACCTAGATCATCTTTTTTTTTGTAGCATTGAATATGTAAAAGGGATCATGGCAAAGTTAAACCAGACTAATATTCCAAATCTTTCATCTTACTGACTGTTCTGTTCCTCTTCTGTCTTGACTCTTTAGATTTGTAGTTTTATTTAAGCAGTCTAAATGGGCAGTATTATGTGTTAGTGCCATTTTATAGCACAATCAAGTAACTATTACCTTCAGTCGTCATAAAAATGCTGCATATATCAATTATGACCTAAAAGAAATGTTACTTTCATATTTAAAGCCTTGCAATTGGGCCTCTGTCTCTTTAAAAACTCCTGCTCTTTCTGAAACTTCACCTTCAGGAAGTCATCACAATATCACTCCCTTTAATAACGTTTTTTTTTTTTTTTTTTTACCAGCTTTGCACTGAGAAGTAGCCTGTATGATATGCAGTTCCACCAAGTGTTTGCTAATTGCTTCTGACTAGTCTGAAGGATCTGAGTGGGGGAGGGCTGCTCTGTGAGGCTAAGAATCTGCAGCTCTGAGGAGAAGCTACGTTTCAAAGGCGGGGCTAGGTCCATCCAGGCGTTTTGCACAGTTGAATGGTTGCCATGGAGATTAAAAGATTTCTCAAACATACATGAAAGTATCAAGGCAACGCTCCATGTATGTTTTTGATTATCGAATGACTTTATAACAGGATGTAAAGCTCAAAAGTTGATTTAACATAATACTGCCTCTTTAATAAATGAACATTTTAACCAGGTCCAGGATAGAAAACAGAAAATTTTTTCGTGGAAGTCAAATATTCGCCATATTGTCTGTGAAAGTTGGATTTTTTTTCTTGTTAGTTTGGTAGTCAGTTAGATGAAGCAGCATGATGAAAGCGCTTCCTGTCACCGGGCCGTGGCTGTGAGGGTGTGATGAAGCCGGGCTGGGAACCACTGCTGCAGGACTCAAACTGATCTGTAACAGAAGCTCTGCAGACATCGCCCTTGTCTCTTTCATGTATTGACACATTTCATCTCCGTTGTGACGGTGCAGACTTGAGACGCCACAGTCTGCCAGTCAGCCTCCCTTCTCGCTGTTACTGTGGTCTGCCTGCCAGCTGTGTGTTCGGTAGCTTCATGGTTGTGTGTCTGTGCTCATTTGTTGTTGCATGTATGTGGTTCCTCCTCAGTTTCTGCAGAGACCTGTGGTTTCCCCACCACCACCTACAGGATGCACATGAATAATATGTTAAATCAGTGGAGTAAGTACTTATGTATTCACACGCTCTCCAGCCTTTCCTTAAACTACAGTGGTTTATGTTTATAAAACTGTTCCTGCACCTCAGACCTTTAAACATTTGTCACTTTCCTCGGATTTTGTGTCCCAGACTAAAACTAAGGAACATAAGTGTGATGCAGAAGGAAATTATGATGATTTGCAATATTTTTAATGATAAAAACTTAAAAGTGTGGTGTGCACTTCACTTGCTTTCAGCCACAATTATTCTGATACTCAGGGTCTCCCTCAGAAAACCTGCTAAGCCCAGTGATAGGGTCACCTACAGGCCCACCATGTTTTGGAGTTAAAAAATGTTTGAAAATATGGCTAAGTAACAAAGCTACAATTCAAATAAATATAATTTTTTTGCACTTCAGTTGTTTCATCCAAATTAAAGGGTCCAAAAATTTGTAATCCATGACTTGTCACTTCATTCAGTGGAGTTATGAGCGTGTAGATCAGGGTTACTCAAATGCAAATATTAAAGGTCCACAAAGACACTTTTAAAATAGTCAAAGGTTCGGGTGCTGTGGTGTTGCAGGAGCAAAGATGGAGGCCAAGTCCTCCATGCATACGTCACAGGTTCGAGTCCCGGCCTGGTGACCTTTGCCACGTCTTCCCCTTTCTCTCATTATCCACTTTCCTGCCTAACCACTTTTAAATAAAGGCCACTAGAGCCAATAAATCTTGAAATAAAATAGTCTAAGGTCCATTTATCGGCCATGGACTGGTGACCTGTCCAGGGTGAGCCCGCCTCTTGCCTGCTGACCGCGAGAGATAGGCACCAGCACCCCTGGTCCCCACTAGTGATGAGGGTGTATGATAATTGATGGATGTCCATTTATTACATTGGTCAAGCCAGAAACACTTGTAATCAAAAGTTTATTTCCACACAAAACAATAAACATGAGGAAATAAAATGTTCTTTAAAAGTATATATAAAATTAACATTTTTGCTGGAGTTTCTTAAAAATAAACTCCAGTATTTCTAGGGTGATTCTAGGAACTCTGGAGTTTAAAAATGAAGGTTTCTTGTACTTATCCAAGACTACTCTGAGTGAGCACACCTTTGCTTTTAGATGTTGAAGAATGGCTTTTTCAAAATACCACAGGAAAATAAAGATTTCTTAAATCTGCATGAAAGAATCAAAGCAACACACCAGCGTTGCTGTCACAGCTAACTGTTAGAAGAAGGTCAGATGAGACCAAGCTTAAATCAGATACATTTTTGGCCCATATGCTAAATACTGTTTGTAGTGAGAATCTAAAACTTGTGCACGTCGGTCTGTTGATGTACATAAGACCCCAAAGTACCTGCAAGTGGAACTTCTCTGAAAGGTGGTTTAAGCTTTCATCCTCCTCAGTGGGAGGATTAGAATTGGACATCACACTTTTTCATTTTTATGTTTGAAAAGTCTCAGTTTTCTGTCAAAGTTCACATATTTACTTTGTGTTGATCCATACCACAAAGTTACTGTGAAACACTTTAAGGTTTATGGTTCGACTGCAGCCAAAAGTATTACTGTCAGGAATATCTTTAAAAGAAAATATTTGGATTGATGCTCAGCTCCTCTCATCTCTCTGACCCTGAGCCATGGCCTAGTTAAAGGAACGGGCCTGATGTTTCTCCATCACAGCCGTCTCACCACCTGCTCTGAGTGTTTAATCAGGATGAAGTGCTGCTTTAAGCAGATGAACGCACTGTACTGCAAATATGTTTAGCTCTGCATTGTCCTGAAATAGGACGTATTTTGCTCAGCATCCGGCATGTCTGAACATGTCCAAACACGGTGTGTCAGAGTAGTGTCCTGTTACCTGCCCTCCGCTCAGGCCCCAAAGTTCCTTTTTCATAACTATGTGGCCTTTTTATGTAGAAAATCATAGTTTTCCGTAATCATCTTTCATGATCTCCCCTTTTGTTATGCTCTAGTTATGACCTAAAGATGCTCTGATCTGGGATTTGTTTTCCACTCACACTGCACCCATGCATTGTCATTTCATCCCATCCTACTTCTTTTGTACTTATAATCGAACCCATTTGTACTTAAATCATGGTGAATCAGTTTATCTTTCTATGTATTGAGCTCTACTTGTGAACTCTGGTGACAAAAGTCACGTTTCATGTAAAATTTATTTAAACTCTATTTTGTGAAAAATTCTTTCATTTTAATCCACTTTATTTAGGTTATTAGAATTATGACTCCTGATCACAAGGTTTATTTACGAGGCTGAAGCCTCCTAAAATATTCTCAAGCTCTCTTAAATTATTCTGGGGATATTTTGTTGTCATTATTACTATGATTTTTTTGTATGTTTGTTTTTTGTTTTTACAAAAAAAATTGTCAACAAATTCTATATAATGGGTCCAGTATATAATAATTCATGAAGTATGATTTTTAACTCAAATACAATAATAAATCTATGAATTTCCTCAACACATCATAATTTAATAATGTAGGAACTGATGAAGGTGAGACAGTCATGAAAGTTTGCACAAATGTTCTTCAAAGGCAATTTTTGATGTGTGAGTAAGGGTGGGCATTTATCATATAGTGTATCACTTATCATGATAAATTTCTTATGATAAGAATTCTGATTTATTTTCCTCATGATAAATTCCCATGAATGATGCTTAGAACCACCAGCAGCCTCTGTGTGTTCACGACACTTTGAATAATCCTGCTGATGTTTCTAATTTCTTCCTGCCCAGGGGCAGATAAATATTCAAGTAAAAATAAAGTTGCTTTCTGTGTTCCGGTTAGCTTCCCTGTTGTCTTCTGACTCTCCATTCTAATCCTGTGTTGAGTTCTGGACTTTTCTCCTCAGTTATTATTACTGCAATCACTCCAAATAAAGATCATAAATGTTTCTCCTTCTCAGCTGACTTCCCAAATCTCAGCTTCTTAGACAGGGTCCACCAGTAATATGCTATTACTTACGTATTTTATTTGTATTGCTGTATTTGAAACAATTGTTTATGCACAATTGGTTGCACATAACCATGCTGTGTGCATAGTGGCCTCAGCCTGAAATCTGATTCAGTAACAGTCATTGGGTCCAATACCAAGGGAACTGGCCCTCACTATGAAAAATGATTTTTCCTACATGGCATGAACTCGACAAACTTTGCAGCTTGGCTTGAGTTCTGGGCTGACGTCGTGGTGAGAAGCTGTTGACAGGAATAGCGATACATTGTGTGGTCTCTGCAATTTTCCTGACCTACGACGTCCTTTTCATCCCACTTAACCATTTTGTACAAGTGACGTATTGTTTATCAGAGAGAAATGATCTTTGCTGGGAAAAAAAAAAAAAGCCACTCTGTCTGCTGGCATTCTCAAAGCGGTCGGGGCGTCACTCTGTTGTGTAATATAATCTGCCCGTTTTTTAGACCGCTGCCTAACCACAGAGATAGAAGCTGCTGGGGGTGGACAGTCTCAGATCCCCTAAGGGCCTGAACACATTTGGAAAAACACTGTGGGTTTTTGATGTTTACAGCCACCAACAGAACAACAGGAGTTTCTGGGATAGATGGTGTGTTTTATCTCTGTGATTCAGTTTAGTTTATTAAGATTCACAACTTTCTTTACAGTCTAGTCTGCATTGGTATTTTTGTCAAAATGCAACTTCACTTTGAGTTCCATTGAACTGAGCTGAACTGAATTCAATTTGGAAACATCCAAAAAGTTGCAGGACATTGTTCCTAAATGTAGGACTTGAGTCTTAAAGTCTGCATAAGCAACGTTCAGAGAAAAGTACTGAAATCTCAAAAGTATCATTAAAGTCCACATTTATTTCCCTATCTTAATTTTTAATGTTCTGATTGGCTTGAAAACTGATTTAAGGGGTGTGGTAGCTAGCATAATATCCTCAAAATTAAACTGTTTAAACATTCCCACGATGTATCCCTGCTGCATTTCCTTCCCATAACTTCTACTGTTGTATCTCCCATGGAGCTTGGGTTGCAACACTAACCACTTATTAGTTGGTGTACCACAGAGCAGGACATTTTACAGCCATAATAGAGTTGTGTCTAAATGCTTCCATCCTCATTAGGGTCTTGGAATCTCTGACTGGGAATTATTTCATGTTTAAATCTCCAAACATGAAAATGTTGAAGGGAAATTACAAAATGGTGTAGCCTAAGAAAGATGCAAATGGTGTGACCTAATCTAAACCTAAACTGGATATGCAAGGTAACAAGTAAACATATACGAATAAAAATAATTCATTTTATTGATAATGCCCTTAATATATTGTTGAGATTATTGTCCTCAAGTCTTAAAGTGTTGACAAATTGTGACACACACGTCAGAACATCTCCAGAACCTCGGCTCTCGTGAGGTTTTCCGGTCTGCAACTGGTCACTGATGCACATGGAGAGTATACATTGAACCATGTGGTTTGATCCAACAGATAAACCACTGTGGTTCAAATTACTGAGTCCATAGTGCATCACCATCACCAGTGTAGGTGCAGGTCATAATGTTAAGCCTGACTGGTCCGTTCACCTTTTCCTGTACATAACTTGTGTTACTGAGGAGTCAGTTCCCATGGAGGTCCACAAATAACCATTTTATAATTATGGGAAGTGACAGACACAGGCCTCTTGACCTTGCCTGTCACCCGGCTCATGTTGCTGCTAACCTCAACGTTTCTGTTTGCGAGGGGTGGGCCCATGAGGAGGTGGCTTACAGTGGCTGTTTTAAGGCTGGGCCAGCTGGTTCCCAGGAGCTAAGACTCAACCATCAGGAAGTTACTAGGAAGCTCACAACCGCAGGCCTGATTTGAGAAATGTCCTCTGTTCCTGGGTGAGGTGCCCTGTTTTTCATGGGACATGTCGTTCGGTCTACAGAGTTCGCTGTGTTTTCATGGCAGTGCTCTGGTTCGCCTTGGTGGAGAAGCAGCTGAGCTGAAAAGTCCAACTCTCATCTATTGTACCGGGTTGGGAATCAAGACCACTGATTGCTTTGAATTACTCTGTATGCTAGCTATGCTAGTGTACAGTGAATGAATATTGCTCTATAACAAAATAAGCCAGTGGTTTGGGACTCTAACTAGGGTGCCTCACTTTTGCAGGTAACCTAACAGGTCAACCATAGACCTTAAAGGGGCAGCACTATTCTAGCCACATAGATTTTAGCACAATCAGGTGACTATATTACCTTCAGATGTCATAACAATGCCCTATATAACAAACATGTCTTAGTAAGTACTGAGTTCTAGTATTAATACCTCGGTGTTCATCTGTACAACAGATTAGAATGAAGACACAATAGTACAGCTGTCTACAAGAATGGACAGAGCAGAGTTCACTTATTGATGAAGTTTAGATCCTAGAAAGTTTACAGCAAGATGCTTCGTATATATTTTTTTAGTCTGTGGAGAGTGCATCTGTTGGGGTAGCAGCAACAGAACTTTAAAAGGCTCAACAACCTGATGAAGAAAGCTGATTAGGTTCTGGTTCTGTTCTGTTCTGGGGTTGACTGTGAAACCTCTGGAGATGATGATGCACAGAATGAGTCTTCATAAAGTCAAAGAAGGACAACCCTGACCATCCTCTTCATGAGACTGCTTTACAACAACAGAGTGTCTTCAGTCATAGGCTTCTTCAGTTACACTGCATTACAGACTGCTACAGGAGCTCCTTCCTGCCCATAGCCATCAGCATCTCAAACGACTCCTTGAAAAAAAACATTGTGTGATATGAGTTAAAACATTCAATTTCCCTCTGGGATTAGTACATTTTTTTGTTTTGAATTTAGATGAATCAGGGTTATAATGCTTGGCCTGCTGGTGTTTTCAGTCTGCAGTGTCTTAACTAAGAAAAGATGGTGAAGTATATACCTGAGAGTTCACATTTTCTGTTAAGTGCGACTTGCCTGAGGACAGCCAGGCAGTCAGGCAGTGCTATGTGTGTCGCTGGTATTATTTACACCTTCTTGGTGGAACGAGACACAGCTTAGTTTTTTTTTTTTTTTTTTTCCACACACGTAACCTGTATCATGATCACTTTCAGTGAGAATTTTAGATTCAACCACCCTGACACCTAATGACGTGACGTCCCCTGACCTCTTCAAACAGGACACACACTTTAAAGTAAAACCCATAAGGACTCTGCATAGTCCTCATGTTCGGATACTTGGCTCCAGGGAAAACAGTCTTGCTGTGGTATTGGCAGTGGAACTTTAATGGAGGCTGTGGAAGCCTTTTCAGGAAGTCACCATCTGGTCTCTGAAAGCCTTGGTATTGCTTGTTTGCCCTGCCAGGTCAGGCTCACTGCTCTCTGCTTGTCTAACCTTCCCACTCAGTCTGTAAGGAAAAGAAAAACATACAGCTCAAGCTGTTGTCAGGCCGTCCAATAACAAAAGCATTAATATATTCTGTTGGGATTTTACACAGTACACGACACAACAAAAATGGAACAAAAATGAATTTGAAGTAATGTATACCCAGACCTCTTTGCTTTGACACCCTTAAATGAAATTTGGTTCAAACTATTGCCCTCAGAAGTCACCATGTAACCAAATAGAGACCACCAGGGGTAATGTAACTTCAGTATGAAGTGAACCAAACTTTCAAAAAGAGAACATTTTCTGACCCAGAGGTGGTGTTCAAGATGAGGTCCCCATGTTTGGATGGAGAGAAGAAGTGGAAAACAAAACATAGAAATACTGTTCTGTAAATTAATCAATTTTCTTTTTAGAAGGTTAATTCATTTGAATTTAATTAGCCACACAAACAGAAAGCAGCAGGTTCCGTTGTTCACACTAGAGATAAGCGATGCTGCATATTCGGTTTCTGTAAAAATAGTACCAGTATTACTGATACCAATATAATTCAAGTTTGACGCCATTAAACTTCTGACCTCTTGGTGTTTTTATGGGATTCCTTTAAAAACAATGTTAATATATAGTACTGAATTTGGACAAACTTATTGGTGCTGAAAAATGAATAACATATTCAGGGGTGACTGCAGGATATTAAGGGAGGTTAGGTACTAAACTATCACTGCCCCTGCCCCACAAGAGCACAATCTAACTCTCCTGCAGTCTTGGTGCGATGCTCAGGAAGAGCGCAGCAGATGTCACTGTCGGCCAACTCAGTGACCCGCCAGCTCTTCAGTTCACAAAACCCCTCAACCCTGCCATAACCACACAAACGTAAAAAGTTCACGCAACCCCTCTTAGGACTGAGAGGGTTGACAAGTTACTCATTTTTAGCTAGCTTCACTGCAAAGTCACGTTTAGCTTACAGAAAGACCACCAAGCCACCTAATAAACAAAAGTAAACTGACCAATAAGACTTAGGTTTAGGACGGCCATGTGCCCACCCCCACAGACGCACAGATGTGGGTTTTGTACATCAGTGTTTCCCAACCCTGGTCCTGGAGGTACACTGACCCGCATGTTTTAGATATTTATCTTCTTTAATATGCCTGATTCAGCTGATTGCAGTTCAGCAATTGAAATCACCTGTGCTAAAGCAAGGTAACACCTAAAACGTGCAGGGCAGTGAACCCGAGGACCAGGGTTGGGAAACACTGATGTACACGATGTTTTGACACAAAATTACTTTTTCCTCCACAGTTTTGTCAATTGTAAAGGGGGTTAAATCATAAAAATTCCAATAACTATAATTCTAATAACAATAATTCCTCCAGTTTTCTTACTTGGAAAATCTCAAGATATGCACAGTGCGTACAGCCGTACAGCTGCAGGCGCGACTTAGCATATTAACATGACAAACAGAAACAGAAAACAGAAAATCTAAACATATTTGTGTGCATCTTGTCCTTCATGAACAAAGTGCAAAAAGTTATCACTTGAGAAAAAATCAAAGCAAAAACAAAAGTGGAGACCAAACAGCCAGGACAGAAAAGCAGGCAAGATGACGAAACAAAGGAGAGAAGAGAGGCACAGAATGGCAGATTCAATAGCTGCACTGTAAGCATTTCTCTCTGACAGCGTTTCAGCTATAATTGTTTAGTCCGAAGCCAAATGAACAAAAGCAGCATGAATAGCTGGGGTTGAGTCCCCCGACTTGATTGTTAAAAGCTTGTTGATTGTGTTAGCGTGTCAGCGTGCGCTTTCCACCGCCGTCATTGTGACTGTAGAGTGAACAGAGTCTGACCTTCTCTGCTGTCACGCTAGCTCACTGTGGCCGAGCGAAGGTCAGGATGAAGGCAGGTCAGGACTCACCTGAGTGGAGAAGAATTATTAGTAAAGTTTCAGCAACAGCTAATGATGCAGCACAGTCATAAAGAAAATTACAGTGACATGGAAAACGATGGGAAAATAAAGGTTTATTGAGAATAATCAAAGGAATATAGAGTGTTCTGAAAGAAATGTTTTAGATACTCCAGCTCATTTTATTCAGACAAAAGATAACCTGAGTGTTTCCCAGCCACATATTTCTCTGTTATCTTTGGAAGTACAGTCGCTGTGCATTGACTTAGCAAAACAGACACTATTTCAAAATGTTCTTTTTCCGACAATACAGCAGAAACTTTTAATCAAATCTTCTCTTCCTCTTCACCTTTATGCTGTAACCATGTAGACGTGTTGGTAGATGACATCCATTATAAAGTTTCAGATTCCACTGAGGTGAAGATGGTGTCTGGTAGGGACGAATCTCTATGGAGACGTGCAAACTGTCGTAGGGCCAAACGTACATGGTGTAAAACTCAACTTCACGTTTATTATGAAACCTACAAAGAAAGACAGCAAAGCTATCACTCAACACTAAAACATGCAAGGGAAACGTTCTTTGGGGAATTCATAAAAAAAAAAAAACATTAACAATTCTCGAGATTTATTTGCAACATTTGACAGGCTCACAAACCCTCCTGTGACTGAACCACCAAACATAACCTGCAATGAATTTGCCAACTTCTTTGCAGAGAAAATTTAAAAAAATTGAAGATTCATCTGCACATCCACACTAAATCCAGTACCAATACTATGCCAGACATAATAAATGCAGAAAAAATGTACTCAATTTCAACTACTTCAATATAAAAGCCTATTAATTAAGCTCCTCTTTCTGCTGTCTTGATGTCATACCGACAATTTTCCTTAACTTTCCTACTGCAGACTTATAGGCCGAACTCCAACCTTCCATTCATCAGCAAAATTATTGAAAAAGATGTTTAAACAGTTAGACGGCTTTAAAACTATAACTAACCACTTTGATGTCTTTCAGTCTGGTTTCTGTACTCACCACCATACTGAGACTGGCCTAGTCAAAGTGTTCGGTGACATCCATATGAATACAGACTGTGGAAGATCCACAGTGCTGGTTCTGTTGGACCTCAGTGCAGCTTTTGACATCTTACTGAAACAACTGGAGAGTTGGGCTGGACTCTGGTCCAGTACTAAAGAATACATAACACATAAAGAACATGGATTTCTTTGTTTCAATATGTAGCTTCTCATCAAAGACACATGTGGAGAATGCGGACCCCTGTTATTCAATATCTATATGCCTATAACACGAAATAAGATTAGCTGCCATAACTATGCAGATGATACACAGCTCTACATTACAATGTCACCAGGGGACTCAGAAACATCCAAGCACCAAACACATAAATTTCACAAAACATCTATGCTCATCTACATGTATGAGAGGAAAGACATGCTGAAGTTTAGATTGAAACCTTTTGAATAAAACTTAACATTTTATAATATTATCCAGATTATCCAGAGACGTAGCGTTTCCCCTCTTCGCTAAGGCGCTACCATAAAAAAACCACAGTTACAAGTCTCTGCCTGAGGTGAATGATCACCTCAGCCTTTTTTTTTAGACCTCACATGATGCTGCGTCTTTGTTTCTGTCTGTAGAGTGGAAGCACTTTGCCTCATCTATGCAGTTAATAAGTGGATGGTGAGGCCGGGCCTTTCATGAGCTTCTCTTTCATCCAGGGTCGCTTTCATGCTGATAAATGCATAATTTGCCCTTTTGGTTGTCTTCTTTTGTGACGCCTCGATCAGTTTAGTTGCAGTGGAAATTCTGCTTCAACGTGCAAGACATCGGATCGAGTGAGACGCTAATAAAACTGAATTACATTTATTTTTCACACGTCCAGGGCCCCAGTAATTTTGCCGACATGCTTGTAAATTCTGTTTTTCAAAATGTCACAAAACTAACAATTAAAATAACTTTTTTAAACATGTTGTTCTTTTATGATTTTTTTTTTTTTTGCTTGATGTACTTAGCGTCCTATTTGTAAATTTTGCATGCTGTGCAGCAGAGTGTTTGTATGCGCATGATGACCCACATCCGCGTGTTTCTCTTTTTCCCAGCAGACGTCTCCAGGATGTGCGATGTGGACTCGTCCTCGGAGCCCAGCAGTCCCACCCTGTACGGTGAGTCTTCAGACAGGTACTGCCATGTGGACCGCTGGCAGAAGCTCCGCACGGCCGTACGCAAACTGGAGTTCTGGGAAAACTTCCGAGCTGAACTTATCGGGAGCGGATTCTTCTCCAGAGTCTACAAGGTATTCCGTCTCGCCGTCCTCCCCCCTGATTTACACGTTGCTGCTCTACATCCGAGCTGCCATCAAAGCTGGCTTTGTTTGAGCCTCTTAATAAGGACATTCCTGCCATTCTGTGATTGGCCCACCAGCTTTAGAAACTGTGTGGGCACAAAATTCTCCCACCTTACATAATTCTCATTTTGAAGCTAATTTTGCTGCGCAGCAACAGGGAGAGCAAGCTGTCAGAAATGTTGCTGATGAAATGAGCTGGAATTAGTTTGAGGAGTTCGTTTGGGATAATTAGAGGTTGAATTTGTCCAGGCAGAGCTCGGCTGAGAAGCAGCCTTTGTTCTCTGTCTTGACTGGTTTTTCTCACCTTCATTTTAAAGCCTCTTCTTTTCGTTCTTATCACTCTTTATCACAGTTAACTTTTTTTTTTGTCTGCTTCAGTTATATGGAAATGTAACTACAACTTAGTGAAGTACGTCATTCTCACTCAGTCGTACCAATCTACCTTTTTAACCAATCCTTCTTGTTCTTACTTTTGTTTTTCATTTTTCTTGAGGCGCATCACTAGTTGTTGTCTACTGAGACGGCTTTCAGAAAGCAAGCAGAAAGGGTTTCCTCTGTCTAAAGCATGCCACTGCTTCTCAGGTGATTCACAGCACTACGCGGAAGGTGATGGTAGTGAAGATCTACAAAAATGATGTGGACCAAGACAGCATCGTGCGAGAGATCAGCCTGCTGCAGAAGCTCTCTCACCCCAACGTTGTCAGGTAAAAGCACCGACCATTACAAGCCTCAGCTCAGCCAAAGCTACAACAAGCAGGGCTCAGTCTGAAGCTGCCATCTAAAATCTCTTTAGTCTGCTGACAGCAACGTAGTTTGAGACAGTCTGTCCACATGTGGCCTTTTCCTTTCCTTATCCATGTCTGCAGTGATGACAAACTTGAAAACGTAACTTTCAGACAACATGCATCATTTTCTTTAAAAAAATATGAGATAGGGTATTAATAACATTGTCACCTGTATAAAATAATGTTTTTACTTAGGTGACCTTTTTGCCTGAAGATGATTTATGACAAAAATCCTTTTTGGCAAAAAATGACTCGGGCCATTATTTTAGGAAGGTGACAATATATGTAAGTAGTTACTATCTAGTAAATAGATACTATGGGCCATATGTGAGTTAACAGGCTCAGGAATAAAGTCACAAATAAAATGTCTTCTTTGTTTCAGGTATCTGGGTATCTGTGTGAGAGAAGACAAACTGTACCCCATCTTAGAGGTCAGTTCTGCTTTCTGCTTCTCATGTTTGCCGTTAATAAATTTCTGTTGTTAGCTTTGAGCCAAGAAACAAGAAATGTTGATCTGATATACTATGGTCACTATGAAACTGTTTGCTGTGAGGGATGTAGTCCAACCAATGTGTTCTAGTTTCTTACTTTTAATGTGAATTCTTCATGATCATTTTTCAAAGAAAGTCTTCACGAAAATCGGCTTGCAGATGAATCGGTGCACCCTTACTTGCCAGGCAGCAGATGATTGTCTGCAAGTCTTCATTGAGGACCATGAAGGTGTACTGACTGGACAACAGCTCACATGTTTAACTCCATTGTCCAAAGTGACAAATCCTCTTGATTTTCTTAGGTTTTTTTTAAAGTGGTGTGCTCGTGATCCAGAAGTGAGCCTCACAGTCCTGTTAGTGAAAACATCCACGTCGTCAACATCGATGGGTTAGGTCACTTGGTCCAATGCACCTCGTGTTTGTTCCCTCTGGGTGAAAAAGAGGAACCCTGAGGGTCAAACATGACAGGGCTTGTTAGGTAGAAAGCGTGAGTGCTCATTATGGTTGCATGTCCATCACCCACTAGGTGAAAACTTCTGTTTGTTTGACGCGTTTCTTTTGACGCAGCCCTTAACCTGAACACTGGCTGCATGTTTCAGTACGTAAACGGCGGCTGCCTGGAGGAGCTTCTGGCCAGGAAAGATGTTGCCCTGTGCTGGAGAGAGAAGGTGGACCTGGCCTGTGACATCAGCAGAGGAATGATCTACCTGCACTACAAGAACATTTACCACAGAGACCTGAACTCAAAGGTGAGACCACCAGACCTCCAACCAGAACTCAGGCAGCCCTGTTGTCAAAACTGGAGATGATGTCCAGCAATCTGGGTTTTGGAGATTCTTTTACACCTGACAAAGTACTGAAGTAATGACTGGTGTCGTGTCATCACATCAGACAGGACAAGAACTGATTGGTTACTTACCAGGTATTAAAAATCATAAATTTCACTTTCAGTTTACTTAGAATAAAATGTATCGCAAATAATAGACAATTTAAAACAATCTGCATTCATCTTAAAATTACTGGGGACTCAAACTAACAAACTGTCAGATTTTCAGGTGTAATAGGAACACGATACAAAGGTTCCAGTTCAGGGCTTTTGTGTGTAAAAAACAACGCGTTAAAATTTTTAACTTCTTAAAATATATGTAATTAATTAATTGAAATGAACGCAGTAAAGTCCGAGTCCTACTAAAAATATCTCAGTCCTACTTTGATTGTGTTTCCTAGGCTTCCATTATCCGGTGGTCCCAATGCCTAAAAAGCTTTGAAAATATTCCATTTTATGCTTTTGCAAATAAAAGTAAATAAATTCTGACATTGTGTTTTGACCAGAGAACATATCTGAATTTAATACAGTTTATTTCAGAGTCCTTTAAAGAAGTGAGAGAACGCTGGTTAGCACTTTAATGTAGTTAGTGATTAACAGGGTGCCACTCACAAGGTTCTTCAATCACATTGCAGTCCCAAAATATGATTAATGATTTTGCTACACCCCTACACACCACCAGGGGCTAGATGTACCCCAAACTGCTCCACACACTCCTCTCTCTTCATGTGTTTTGTTTTGATTCTCACAAGTTATTGTTAAAGCAGATTTTTATGTGGCCACCTGTATTTTAATGGTTCTACGGTTTTACTGCGTTTCTGAAAAAGTTCAGTTGTGTTAATGAGACACATTTTCAGTTCTTTGAACAGAATATTGTCTACTTTATTGAGAGTGACATTACACAACAGCTGGGCTTACTTTTGTGTAATGTTCCACTACTTCTGGTTCATGACTTAAACGTGTCTTCCTCTTCAGGTTTTGCTACAGAACGTTGCTACCGTGTCAGAAAATAACTGATGCATCTTGACTTTTTTGTTCTTTTTTGATTAAAATGTTGCTTTTTATTTTCTCCCTGCTTATTGCTGCGTGCTTGTTCTTGTATAAATTAAGGAGAAACAAGTGTGAACCATCTGCTGAGGAAATAATACACTTGTTGCCTGCAGCATGACTTTAGCTCTGAGACGGGAAATAAGCACACAGATATGAATATTTGCACAGGGGGACTCTATTTATCCAGCTCTATGTTTATAGTTTATTTTGCATTTTACCTGAATTAATTCCAGCATTGACCCTTCGCTGTACATTGAAGGAAGTCTCCGTTTGCGTGTTTATTCTCAGTCACAGTGTGAGGCCTTGAAGAGCCTCCATAAATTGCTGCGTGGGTGAACTTGTGTGTAGGTGCCATCTCTCCTCCGGTTGCCAGGCTTTCCAGAAGAAGCCACCAGAAAGGCAAAGCAACATCATGACAGCCTTTGTTGTTATGCTAATAGATTGTTGCTAACTGCAGACTGTTGGCTGTCACCCAGTGGCTCCTCACTTGGCTCCAGTCTAATTCTCTAAGAGAGTTGTTGGTTTGCGTCAAACCTCTACAAGGCAAAACGTGCTGATCCAGATAGGATAGCAGGTTTTGCTATCCTACGTCTGTAGACAAAGTGAAAATGGTCTAAACCATTGTGTTCAAAGTGGGGCCCCAGGGCCATTTGTGGCCCCTGGACTGATTTTATGACCACAATGTAGGACTAAATTTAATATATTTTGACAAAAGTTTGTGTTAAAATGTACTTACAAATATGTTAGATGCAACATAAAGTGATCATCTTTTCCAGGATTTCTGGTTTCCTTCTGTTGTCATAGTAACTAGGACCACATTTACTCATTGACTTTCACTCTTTTGGGCGCACAAGTACTTTTGAGATGGTCTCAGCTCCTGCGGCAAAAACAATATTTTACCACATACAATAATATGTAATATTGTATTATTGTCTAACAATAATACAATATTTTACCACATTTTCTTTCCTGAGTATTACTTCAATCTCTTGTGTTCACGTCTGTTACCTCAATGGTTGCCTCAGAGTTTTTGTTTTTAGTAGTAGCATCCACACTGAAGAGTGTTGTTAGACTTGATAATGCCTAGTTATAGTGCATTTATTACAAAACGAAACACTAACCAGATCTATGAGGCTAACCAGGCTAGAAAATCAGCCAGTTCTGATCACCATCTGGTAAATATATGAAGTTTCAGACTACATTACATGATTTCAAAACTCCTAATCAAAACTCCTAAATGTCAATAACTATGTTTCCATAGACTGTAATTTAAAATTTCAAAAATAAATTTGCTTTATGAAACCACAACAGTTTTGGAAAAACTCTTGTTTTTCAATAAAACATTTTGGGATGAGGTTGTTGTTTGGCTGTTTGGAAACCAGTTTATTTGGCAAAACTACAATGGAAACACTTTTTCGCATCACACAAGTCACACGATCAACAATCAGATGTTGCCGCTGGTGCAAACCATGAAGAAGACGATGACAGGAAGTAGTTGGAGGATGACGGCGCAGCATGTTTTTTTATTGACCTTCGTGTGAACAAAGTTATTCCTCTGTGAATTTAATTGCGTTTCTTATTTAATGGAAACACAGCAGTTGTGTAAATGTGTTTCTTCCGACATTGGCAGAATGTTGACAAGGTTTTGCACACATTTGTAAATGAAACGCGGCTCGTGACGTTGAAATGACTCCTGAACTGACGCAGACTCTGTGAAGGTGTGAGAAGTCGCTGTTTTCTTTGGAGCTGTCGGGTTTCCTCCTTTTGTCTGCTGCTCTTTCCATTTCTGTCTCCAAAGCTGTTGAAGGACTAAACGAAGCTGCTAAATGCAGAGCTCAGGTCTTGAAGTGAAGTTTTTCCCTCCGTAAGGCCTCATAATGAAAGGTTAGCAGAGGGAAAAAGTTTCTCGTATGCGAGCCAGACTACAACCACGTCATTTGTACGCACACAGAGCGCTCCACCGAACCCGCTTTCACCCATCAATCCACATGAAAAGCTCCCATTAAACATCACACACGTCGCTGGGACCACTAAATGTTATGCAATCATATCTCCCACTTCCTGCATCTCTCTGTCATCACACCTCCTGCTCGCAGACTGTAAACAGCCCAGGTTCTGTTCCCATTAAAAGCTGTTGCTTTTTATTAAAGAGCAAAATGAGTGATGAAGAGCTGATCAGTGAATTGGAGGCTTACCTGCTTCACAGCGGCCCACTGAGTCTGGCCTCTGCATGTGGTCCGGTTGAATTATTTAATGAAGTTGAAAGGTTCTGACAGTCAGAACCGGTCAGCCTTTGATGACACATAAACGTGAAGCTGCTCCACGTCTCTAACAATGATGACATAATGAATCCATCAGGCTTTTGTTTTTTTAAGTTGTACATATACGCTGCCCTCTGCTGTCAGATTCTCACGTTGCGGTATTCTTCTCGTCGGTCCCTCCAGAACTGCCTGGTCCGAGTGACTCCTCGGGGCTGGGAGGCCTTGGTGACAGATTTTGGACTGGCGAGGGAAGTGGTGGAGCTGCCTGTGAAGGATCCCGGCAGGAAGTTGTCATTGGTGGGCTCGGCCTTCTGGATGGCCCCCGAGATGCTCCGAGGAGAGCCCTACGACCGCAAGGTGAGTCCTCAGTTGTTTCCCAGGAAGGTGTTTTAGTTCTGTGTGCAGGAAGTTAAAGCATTCCTCATGTGAGCTTCTACTCCCCTACAAAACTGGACTTCTTTTAAACTTTTCGACATTATAAATGGTTTCTTCCTAGGGCCCAATGCGTTTTCTATTATACATTAATGACCTTCCCAAAATATTTAAGCACTCCATTACTTTAAAGCTGAAGTATGTAGCTTTTCTAAAATTTTTTTTTTACATAACTGTTGAAACTGTCCCCATGTTGTTGCAGTATGCTGTGAGACAGATCATCTGTAAAAGCTCGAAATTCTCCACTTCCTCCTTGAGCTACTATTGTCTTCTGAGGCTCCCAAACAAAAACAACCAATCAGAGCCAGGAGGAGGGACTTAGCGCTGTCAATCAACTTCATGTACTCACTGCTAAATTTGCTAATGGTAGAGGAACAACTTACCATTACAGGAAAACCGTTTATCCGCCGTCATTAGTGGCTATGCTAACTGGCCTGAGCATTCATCACAGTCTCTGCTAGCTGCAGTGTAGCAGAGAGCATAGGGGGAGTAAAATGAGCAGAATCACACACGGTGTGATTGACATCTCTAAGACCCGCCTCCTGGCTCTGATTGGTTGTTTCTAGTCTAGGGAGAAGGTGCAGGAGCTCAATTGTTTCACAGATTATCTGTCTCATACCAAGATGTCATACATGGTGACATTTTCAACAAATGTGTAAAAAAAATATTTTTTTCTAAAAGTTATGTACTGCAGCTTTAATACATGATAATGCTACTGCTCTTTTTTTTTATCTGGCTCAAATATTCAATCTGTTCACAGTCAGTTACATGGAGATCTGGTTACAAGATACTTATTTGACTTTAATATGTATATAAAAAAACTGTGCATATGTATTTTTTTCTCACATAGAAAAGAAGACATTTCATCATACCGAACCTCCTTCTGCTGTCACGACTTATAAATATATAAGAATTATTTTGGATTTTCATTTGACTTATCACAACCGGTGCCAGCCGCAAGCTGAGGCAAAAATAATTTATGTTTACGATAAAATTAGGTCAAATTTGACGTCTTCTGTTTGGAAACTTCGTGCCATGACATTTACAGCCATGTCGTACTGCCTGTCTGCTCTCTTACTAATGAAGTTTTGGAACCCACAGCCTCTATGACAAGGCCTACAAAATTCATAACAAGCTGTCTTTATTCTTTCTACTTTAAATGCTTTAATGTTTCAAAATGAAGTTTAGCATTACGTTGTATTTCTGAGGTGGTAGTTATGTGGCTCTTTCTGCTCTGATGCCTAAACAATGTGTTGGAAACGATCGCTCGACTTGCTCTGTTAGAAGTGGACACTTGCCATTCGCAGCCTTTAAAAACGGCTAATGCTAGAGATGCATTTTCTATGTTTATAACATTCCAAAACATATGAAGTCCATGTCACCAATGGGACTGTGTAAAAAGACTCATCCAGGTCATTCTTTCTCAGTCTCCACTAGGTGTTTACTGTCCTTACTGACAGATGAAAATGTGCAGCTTTATGTTGTAGACATTAATCTGCTGCTTGTTTCAGGTGGATGTTTTCTCCTTCGGCATCGTTCTGTGTGAAATTTTGGCCAGGATACCGGCCGACCCAGAGATCCTCCCCAGAACCCAGGTACATACCAGAACCAGAACCACCAGCTGCAGGGATTATCCAGCGGTGCACAGACATGAATGTTTCACTGTAACACCTGGACTCTAGCACTGCCATAGTGATGATAGTGTTGGTGTGTTTCAGGACTATGGGCTGGATGTGAAGGCGTTCGGAGAGCTGGTTCCTGATTGCCCACAGCGCCTCCTGGAGTTAGCAGCCAGCTGCTGCATGGTATGTAGATGGAAGAAACTCTCCATACAGAAAAGAGAGAAAGAAAAGAGTCAGATGATCATTTGTCTGCTCCGGATCGGAACTTAAATTAAAAGATTAAATTTAGGGTCACCATGGACAGGGCTGCACTCCACTTCTGGACAACACAGAGACACACACCTCAAAACACCATGCACACACTCTTTCCTAAGGACAAGTTTTTACACATGAAACCCTTCATTAAAATTCTCTGTGTTTTCTACATCCTTTTATAAGGATTTAATTAGGACAAAAAATATAAACATTTTGCATTTAAGATAAAGAAAACTTTTGCTTGTAACTATGTTCTACCCAAAAAAAATTTGCATATCTTACTTTACTTCTGATAATGTATAAAACGGCTTAATGGTTAAATGAAATGTCTGCAGAATGTGCCAACTTTTTAAACTGATAGTTCCTGAAATAAATGGGCATTTCAGTAATATTCTGATTTAATGTATGGTGCTACGGTATCTGTGTGAAATGATGCACTATTTATTTTTATGGGATGATTAGGAGGTAAATAAAATAGAGGATATGTTGTAGAATCATTTGAACAGATCATGATTTTGATGAATGATCTGGGTTCATCCTGGCACAGTGACAGAGTAGATCTGACCAGACTGTGGCCTCATGCAGCTTCCTGTCTCTGCTGCCCCCAGGTGGAGTCGTTCCGCCGCCCGGCCTTCACAGAGCTACTGGATGAGCTGAGCGAAGCTGCTGAGGGCCTGGAGCCGCCACCGAAGCCCGACCTGACGGCCGGCTGAGCAGGGTGTGTCCAGCAGCAGGGATTATTGATCGCAGTGCAGACAGGAACCCGAAGTGATGGGGAGTTTAAAGAAGGCGGGCCTGATTGTTGATGCTTCCTGTTTTCTCACTCGGCACCAAAGGCTCAACTTGTCTTTTCTGAGGCCAGTTAGCCAAACCACGGCTGCCCTGATGGCTTTGCTACCGTAGCTTCCAGGTGATCAGCGTTACTCTTCGAGGTAGATCCAGTTTCATTTCCTGACTCAGATGTTTCCTCCTCCTCTTCTTCATACGCGCCTCGTCCTGCTTCTACTCATTTGGAATCAACGACACAGATCATCTGATCTGCTGATAGGTTTTGGTCTTTGTGTCTGCTTTAGCTGTTCTGTTTTCTGTCAGGACTTCTGCTTCGTTCAGCGACGGACTCCAAACGGCTGCAGACAGCCTCAGACAGACCGTCGTGTTCAAGGATTTTGAGAGCTTGTCTCAGTTTTACAGAAAATTTCCTTTGTTTCTACATATGTACAGAAAAAAACAACAAGCCACAAAGTGCACAGACCCCTGTTAGAGTAAAAAGAAAAAATGAGACTAAAACTTTTTTTCAAAACTTTCAAAACTTTCAAGGTTTTGAAAAATCATTCCAAAACCTTTTCAGCCTTTAATGTGACAGTTTTAAATTATAATTTAACTGAATAAGCATGTCAATAAATTTATTTACTTGTTATTGATGCAAAACAATAACAAGTAATATTATTGATGTCCCACATCAATAATATCGATATTGATACCGATACCGATATAGATACTTTTTATTTTGTAGGTTTGATATATCATCAAACTTTTGACCTTAAGTTGTTTTTATGTTTCTTTTGAACTATTTTGTAAAAACCTGGGACAGAATTTTTACAGGTTTATAGCTGACTAACATTCAAGTAATATATTAACATGATACACAGAAACAATAGAAAAACAAAACAGTTGTGTGTATTTTTTATAAAACAAAGTGCAAAAATGATCAAAGCAAAATCTTCTTAGATAGATAAACTACAACACCAAAATGAAATAAAGTTATAAGAGGGAATCTGAAACTTATCGATCCAGTCCTGATACCAATTTGGGATCAATATTATTGATACTTTGGATGGATCCGCCCACCTCTAGTGTTTAATAATTGGCTGACGCAGCCTTTGCTTTCATTTCAGCATTTAGCCTTCTTTGGTAGAAGCTTGCAGGGATTTTACACATGACTTTTCAACAAAGTTTCTACTTTTCTCGGCGAAACAAGATGGAGATGGAATCAGTTTTCAGACTGTGAGGATCTGATCCACAGCCCTCTTCAGGTGACCCAAAAGGCTTTCTGCTCTATGATGCCAGATATTTAAGTTTTCTCTTATGAAGCCATTTTTATGTTTATTTGAACGTCTGCTTGAACCCTGTGTGATGCTGAAAAAGTAAAATCAATTTTCATCTTCAGCTTCCTGGTAAGCGCCTAAAGGTATTGCATGAGAACTGACTGATATTTAAAACTGTTCATGAATTCATCCACATTCACAAAAAGATGAACTCCAGGGCATGATGCTGCCGCCACCAAGCGTCACCGGTTCCTCTGGGGATGTAAAATGCACCAGATTTGTTGGTTTTGCAGTTGAACTGTACAGGAAGTACTGAGAATTATATTAAGGACATTAAAGTTTCTGATGATTTTTCATTGAAAAATTTTGAATCCACTAACAGGGGTGTGTAAACATCTTACGGCTTGATTGGAGAAAACTGTCGTAGTGAGACATGAATAGATTTTTAAATCACAAATTCTTGCTTTGACTCCAGTATACCCAGAGTGTTTGTATTATGTTGCTTTTATATATTTCTCCGATATTTTTAAACATGCTCGGCTCTGAACATGTGTTTTAAAAAAAACTGAGCTTTCTGTATGTTTTCTGTTCTTCTGATACTGTAAGGGTCCAGTTCGGTTTTCCATGTTATCAGAATTTCAAGGCAGCTAAACGGAAACAGATAATTTCATTATTCCTAGCATTAGCCAGACTTTTGTGATGGAACAAATAAAGTGGTGTTCTTTGTCTATTGTTTGTTTTTTGTGAGATGCTTTAAGTTTAAGTTCAGAGTTGATGAAACGTGATCACATTGAGCCTGTTGAGCTGGCTCCATCCATCCATCAGCAGCTGGATGGATGGATGGATGGATGGATGGATGGATGGATGGATGGATGGATGGATGGATGGATGGATGGATGGATGGATGGTAGAGTTCACAGCCAAATGGAACGTAGATGTCAGGTACATCTGCTAAATCTATTTGAGCACCAAACTATGTCAGGAATATTTAAAGCGTCACAGTTTAAAATTTTGTTTTTTAGCTTTTTTTCTTTTTTTTCCCCAAAATCCTTTCTGCTGTTATACCACTACATGCCACTGGATGACAGTCTTTTATTTACTGATACGAATCCTGCCTGGATTACTACTAAGGACCTGCTGTAAAAATAAGAACCTGTCCAATGAATAGAATCCAGAAATAAAACTTCAACTGACTTTCTGGTCATTATGTTTGACATGATCAGTGAGAATGAAATGATGGACAGATGCTGGAATATCTGAGACTAGAATACGAAAAAAAGACAAAAAAACAGACTAGTTGTGGTGCTAAAGACATGTGTTGTGACAGGTTTGGTTTGGCTATGAGAAAACTATAAATAAATGCAATGGCAATGATTAACGCAATTACATACTTAGATCAAAGTGACAAAGGTAGCCAGATAGCTATTATTTCTCATGAATACCTGAGAGATTACACATGTATGTAGAGCTATTGATCAACATGTTTCTATATATATATATAT